>CM076573.1:372900714-373153639 GCA_034641835.2 Pinus albicaulis | reverse complement strand
ATTTGTTACATGTGAAAGACGTTATAGTATAGTGTACCTATATCATATAAAACTTCTATTGCACTTGAAATGCCAATGCACTATCAGTCTGCCCTATTTTCTCTTACAGAGTCTGACTAAAATGTCGAAGACTATTCAGAAGCACAAAGGTAATGAAAATAGGAGTTTATATCATTTTGGTTTGATCAAAATACTAATTGAATCTGAGTTGCAGAGGAGAGGAAAAACATGGAAAGAATTTTTAATTGACAATCAAATCAAAGATAGAGAAGAAGAACAGGAGAAGCAAGGAAGCACAGAATTGATGATTGATATTGATGAAGAAACCCCTGAGCTTAAATCAAGCAATGTTCCTCAAACGAGCAGTAGTGTAAGGACAAGAAGGCAGAGGCAAGAAGCTGCCAAGAGAATTGAAAAAGATAAAATCTTCACTACTTATAAGAGAAGATCAAGGAGAATGAAAATGAGTCAAACACAAGATGATCCACCAGAACAGAATGCAAGCACACCAATGGAAATTGAAAGTAGTGAGTCAGAAAAAGAAGCAGAGATGGAAACTGGAAGAAATGAGAAAGAAAAGGAAGAACTAGTACCTACAAATAAGAAGCAGAAAAGGTTAGAGAAACAGATTGAAAGGCTGAAAGAGGAATTGATGGAAGCAAACATGTTAGAGAAGGTTATAAAGAAGGAAAATGAAATGTTGAGAGCTCAGAGCAAAAAGATACAGCAGAAAAATGAGAAACTGAAGAAAAAGATCAAGGAACTTAAGACTGATCAAACTGAAATATGTAATTGGGCAACAAAATGGTATACTCAGAAAAAGATTCTCAAAGAAAAATATAAGACGATAAAACATCAGTCCCAAGTTCAGAAGAATGTGGATATATTGTTACAGGCAGCAGAGGCACAAGCAGAAACATAATTTAAGGGGAGCACATCAGGATTAGCATGAGGACATGCTAAATCATTGAGTTTGGGGGAGATGTTGGTACTATTTTATTGCTATCCTTTTCTTATAAAAATCCATCATTTATCTATCATTTTTCTCCATAAACTCCCCATAAGTCCATTGAAATTGATTAATGAAGCATTATAATTGTTATTTTACATTAAATTTAATTTATGAGTTTTTATGTTAAAAATTGGAATTTTTCAACAAAATTACGGGATGTAATCACTTCCTGTAATCAGTTTATGTTGTGACATGTGGCATGGCAGGAAAATCGAAACAGAAGGCATGGACGTGATCTAGGATGTACATACATGGTGGAAAATCTATTTAGCATCGAATTTGGAGTTTCTGAATATATGGTCAATGACGGTCAAACTCAGCCTCTTCAGCAGAAAAATCAGAAGCCATAATGTTGTACTTGATCTTTTGCTTAAAATTAGGAACTCTAAACTGATTCGAACTATGTTGGAATCAGTTAGGATGAAGGAGGAACGAATATAGACTTCTAGTTGTAAATTTTAATAAATAGGAGGATTTTGATTAGAGATAGGATGCTAGTGAAAACGTTGAAGAAATCAGACTTAAGATTGTAAAGCGTATTTCAGATCTCTGTTTTGAATGTAATCCATTTCCAGAATTTAATGAAAGGCAGAATTTCATCAATTACAGTGTTTATGAGTTAAAGGATTATCATTTGAAGTTATCAAAGTGTGCCATCAGAGCGTGGAAGGGCCCTACGTAAAGATTGGTACACTTTCTTTTATGTTTTATGTTTCATAGAATTTAGTATTCAGATTTGAACAACGTATTTCATTTCATTGCTTGAGAGTTCATTCATTTAATTAGAAGTTCTTGAGATTTTTATTTTATGATTCATAGTAGTAACTTGAAAATTCAATTGCAAAATTATTGAATCAGTCCTTGTAAAAGGTTTAATCGAGCATTGAATTTCAAAACATTTCTATGAACTCTGTTTTCATGAATTTGATTTTGAGTATGTTCAGTGTGTTATCTTGAAAGAGATTTTGTGAAACATATCTTTGTAAGAAGATTAAAAACTCAGACTAGTAACACTCTGTCTTTGGATCAGTAGATTAAAATAGATAACATAAGCATTAAAAGTGTGAAAGGAACTACATTTCAAGCTCTTGTAAGAGAGTGTTAGAGCCTGTCATAGTAGGCAATTATTTAGGCAAACAGAACAGATCCTTTTAGGTCTATAAATATTAGATGTGCCTCTAAGACTACCTACCTTGGTCGACATTAAATTGAGTCTAATCTAGAATCCTAGATTGGTCATTACACATATTTTCTGAGGCTAATAAAGAAACCAAATTTACTAAACACATCCAGCATGTCTTCCCACAGTTCCATGACATCTTTGAAAAATCTAATACTCAGTTCAACAGAATTTGCCTCATCTCATGGAGGATCTCACGCAATGGGGACCATTTCTTCCTAAGGAGGGAGGAATGATCCAGGTGGATATCGATGGCCACCCACCTTTTCCATTTGGACCCGCACCATCAATTCTTGTAGCTTTTCAATTTTAGCACAACATACTATTTTTAGCAGGTTTTCGGGTCTTACACTCTTGGAGCCATTTTGGGATCTTAATGATCCAGCTGGATATTGGTGGCTGCCCACATGCGCATCGTCACAATGGGTGACCGAAGAGTAAGTAGATAACGGATCTACCGATGTTGAGCCCAAGATGACCGCTGAAGGAAGGTCAAGCGAAACAACAGGGGAGGATTCAGATGGAACGTTCCCCAATGGCCTCATGGATGATGACAGGTACAAAATGGTGACTGAGGGCTCCGTTGGCTTAAAAGCGGGAGGCGGAATGTGAATGTCCTCTGGTCCGATCGAAGCGGCCTTGAATTGGCGGTACATGTCCAAGGAGGAACGGTACTCGTCAAGGCGGGGACAGAGGTGGGTGTAATAGCCGTGAAAATCGCACAAGGCACAAGGGTGGTTTGTGCGCACGTGTTTGAGTTTTGGGAGGGATCGCGGAAAGAGGCCAGCAAAAGAACATGTAAAGTGCTAGCATTGCTCTATCTTCAGGTATTTTAGTTATTTACATAATTGAAATAATATTAATTTTGTTCAAATATGCAGACACCTAGCCATGGTACGCCCGATGATTCCCTCTTTGAGGAAGAGCTTTCTTCATCCCTATCTCCAGTGTTCTTGTTGCGAAAAAAGGCACGAGATGCAAGGTTGGAATTTAATACTTTGATAGACGCGCCTCAAACACCTGAAACAGAAGAGAGGATAAAAAAAATTATGAGCCAGCTAGAAACATATCAGGTAATAATTAAAAGTCAAAAGGATATTTTTTTTGTTCTGCATGAGATGAATTGTGATAGTTTGATTTTTAATTTTTACATTGACTAAACTAACAAAAATTTCTTTTGTATGTAGCATTTTCTGGCACTTGCTGAACCCGATGTTGGTGGTAGTGGGACACAAGGGCAGGATATTTCCCAACAACCCTCTCGTACACCTTCTACTCCTTTAGGTGCCAGCCAAGAAACACACCCTACCCAAGCAGACACCCAACCAACTGCTGAACGTGTTGGCAATGATGAGGTTGATATGGCCAACTACATTATTGCATTTCCTGGAGCTACACGTGTCAGCTCCACAAGGACCATTAATGGCACGTTTTTGGTGAACGATGAAGGTGTCCCTATAAAGCATGTACAAATCCTAGGTAAATTTTAATATTTTAACTATTTCATGTACTTTATCTAAAACATATTTATCATGATTTTTATTTTTAAATTAATGATAATATCCTTTTTTTTCTGTGTAGGAAACAATGAGTTCTACAGGTTTTTGGAGAGCCATGCGTTGGTAATTTTTGGCCCAACCATACGCACAAGGTGGAATTCCCAGAATTCCAACCTGAAAAAATAACTTCTAGATTATCTAGAAGCCCTTTTTGGGGTCGGCACATTTGACAGAAAAGCGGTGGCTCAGGTAGCCGGCAAATATTTGAAATATACTAGGGACACCTATAGGACGCAATTGCAATTTAACCCTAGATATGAGCGTCCTCTCGCAGTTTCAAAGAGTGAGTGGAGAGCACTCATCCATGACGGAAAAGAGAAAAGGGCAAAGAAAGAAGGAAAAATGCCAACTGGACCCGCAAGGTAAATTACAACTTTAATTCAATAGCTTTAATTTTCTCTATGTCTAAAATAAAGTGTGCTACGTCATATCTGACTTCAATCTTTTGATGCTAGGTTTCCTGACACCTCAAAGGCAACCAAAGCTAGGATTGAAAAAAAGGGCCATCACAAGCTAGGCCAGGGCGGCTACTTGAAATTAGCTGCAAGAATTGTAATTAAGTAGCTAAAAATATTATAATTAATTGTATCGCCTTCCAACGTTTTTGTAATCCTATCAAATATGATTAAAAATACACAATCATATGTAATGTAGGGTGATGACTTCGGAACAGAAACTACAGAGGAAGATAAAAATATCGCTTTCCATTTGGGCTATCAAGCTGTAGTTGAACGTTGCAGAAGCTTGGGGCAGGTCCCAAGATCCATAATGCCTGATAAGGTAAAACATTAACCTTTCAATATGTTTGTTTTCGTCCATAAATTTAATGTCTAACAACTTTGTTTAAATCAGGGGAGCAGCACTACCGACGAGGCAAATAACCCAGTTTTAGAGCCAGATGTAGATGATCCTCACGTGCAACCCGATCATTGTAGTGGGGACCAGGCCGACAATGCTGCTATCAGTGAGGGCCGTGACGGTAATTAATTTCCACTTATAATTTTTTCTAATTATACCTTGATGGTTGTCCTTATAACGTTTTTTTTTTAAATGACAGATAATGTTTCCCTTGAGGATCTTACCACCAGAGAGGAAGACAGGGCAACAGTCCCAACGGCGACAACTGGTGCACCAGGTAAATAATCTCATTGCAATTTTTTTTATTAATATTACCGAAATAGTTCAATGATATTTAAAAACTGATAATTAAAATTTAATATTATCTGTTTTTGGAGGCGATGCCCCGTCACTGGATGAGACCAGACATCGTGACAATGCAACTAGGTCAGCGGTGACAACTGGTGCACCAGGTAAATAATCTCATTGCAATTTTTTTTATTAATATTACCCAACTAGTTCAATGATATTTAAAAACTGACAATTAAAATTTAATATTATCTGTTTTTGTAGGCGATGCCCCGTCACTGGATGAGACCAGACATCGTGACTACGCAACTAGGTCAGCACCGACAACTGGTGCACCAGGTAAATAATCTCATTGCAATTTTTTTTTATTAATATTACCGAACTAGTTCAATGATATTTAAAAACTGACAATTAAAATTTAATATTATCTGTTTTTGTAGGCGATGCCCCGTCACTGGATGAGACCAGACATCGTGACTACGCAACTAGGTCAGCAGTGCAGGTCGAAAGGCACGAAACAGGAGCAGAGCACGATGATATTGATGATGTAATTAGGAGCTTTAGAAATAGGAAGAAGAAAAAGAAAATTTGATAATGTAAAATATTGCATTATTATAAGACAAACGTTACCATACTTGGAACGTTTTTTGCGTTATATAAAAAACTCATTTATCATACTATTTTTATGTCAAACATTAATTGCAATGTTTCCTTGCGTACTTTTTGTTGAATTGTTTTTTTATTAGTTATTGAATATTTTTTTTTATGCTCATGAAAGTAAAAAATGAAATATAGATTGGGTATTGGGGAATTGAGAGTGATGTGAAGGGGGAAGGGGGAGGGGCCATTAGAGCTTCCACCTTCACGTGGTTGGCCCTGTTTAGTAGAGAATAATTTATTGGAGCGATTTAATCTTGGAGCAAACCTCCCTCGATCCAGCGTAGCAACAAAAAAGTCACTGTTGACTTAGTTGCTACTCTTTCAGATCGTGGGAGGCTTGTTCCAAGTTCATGCGACTCCAATAAATTGTTCTTAAAACGAAGAGGAGCTTATTCAGGTATGTTTTGACATTTTCAACATATGTTCTAACATTATCATAAGAATGCATCTTAGAGTAAAAAATACTACATCAATTACTTGTATTTATTGTATATATAATGATGGATTTTGATTGACTTGGCAGTGCAGGTACAAATCCTCTTGCATCATGAGAAATACAACTTGTCAACCAGGGTCATGTCCAGGATATTTTTTCTTGTGCGCTTGAACAAGTTCGTAATGTCACATTTTTTAAGTTCCTTTACAGTTCATAATTCAATATTAAGCTTGTTCATGATTATTATCTAGGTTTTTTGTATGTGTTTTTTCATCTATTTGATTGTAAGCAACTATGCATGTTTCCTGTTATTCACTATGATTTATCCCATTACCACTCCCAGGATGAATCTGACTTTATTGTTACATAGGTTACTTTATTGTTACTATGATTTCTCCATTTACGATTTCATAGGTTACATCATGTAAAGTTGTCAATCTCAGGTTGGTGATGAGCTTTATTTCTCCAGATTTGGGGCTTTTCTGATATTTTATCCCTCATGTCATTCCTGCATCACCTCGTTGTTTGAGCATGCCAATTGTCTACCACTTGTACCAATTGGCACATGTCAATCTCTGAGTGGTGCCACATTTCACCTATTTTCAGTGAGAGTTTAGGGTTTCTCTAACATAGCTTCAGAAATCCGATTCAGTGCCTGCTTCAATATTGTCACATAATACTCATGGTTTGGATTGATGAGCATGTTCTGAATGGTTGGTTGATTCATAAGAACCACCCATATAGTCATCTTGAGATATTTTAGAAGTTTTCTTGGGTTTCCTTTTTCATCGTTTCTAGTGGGTGGGATGGTGTGGGGTGATCCATCAATACTGGTGCTCTTGTAGTAGGGAATTTGTTTTTGGGGATATAAAGGAGAATTTGATGTAGATATCCCATTGTATGCATTCATAGATGGGCACGAGAGGTCAAGAATTTAAATTAAAAATATGCAACCTCTAACATGGCAACCTGAAGGCCGCGAGAGACACTGGTTAAAGATTGTTTTGTGCTGGCCTTAATATAGTCGTGATTTCTTTCTATTATATTAATGCAAATATATAGTCCGGTCTCATTAAAATGAGGATTGTGGTTGTATTTCTCTTTGGTTGTTTCTCTCTTAATGCTCCAGAAGTTGCCAAAAGTTGCTATAGTTGTTTAGTTTGCCTGTTACAACTTAAAAGTGGTTTTTAGCAATGGGAGTCATGTTTTTTAAGGTTCATAGTAATATGAAGATCTTGTAATTCTATATTCATCATAAGAGAAGATGGCCTCTGCTTTGGGCAGTATGACAACAATTGCCACATCTACCTCATTGGGTAACAATGGAAAGGGGAAGAAGTTATAATGTTGATATTATGGGCGACAATTGTCTTCTCTTTCTGCTTTTTCACCCATTTCCAGCATTTAACGTCACATGCAAGAGGGAATCGAGATTACGGATGAGAAGGTAGTTAATAAGACATGGAAAAGCGGAGTTGTACTTCCGAACAAAGATGGCTCAAGTGTAAAAAAATTGTGTGTCGTAGAAAAAATTATGTTATATGGAAGGTCACCTCGTAATGAAACTTCACTGCGGTGGATCTTTCTTTGTCCACTTATATTCGATTTTAATGTGTTATTTTAATTTTTCATGGAGGGTTGTTTTGGCATATGGTCTGGCATTCAATTGCACACTTACTGAAAGCATTTTCAATTTTTCTTGTAGGCGGTGTGAACAAACTTGTTGATCTTGTTGGAGTCACCCTTGGGGCGAAGGGAAAAATGTTGTCTTGGAGAGCAAGCATGGTTCTCCGAAAATAGTTAATGATGGTGTGACAGTAGCTAAGGAGGTAATTTGTAGATGTGTGCTCTGGTTTTCTTTTTAACGTTGTATTAGTTCCCCCTCTTAAATGTCTTAGATTTGGTAGGCATAATTTGAAAACTCAAAGGTGAAAGGAAAAATATTTGTTACCCAGTGGTCTACTTGGCCTATGGACTAGCCACATTAGAGTAATGCATAAATCTTTTCACAACAATAAAAGGAAAGGGTTATGGCTGAGTCAAATTTTATTGTTATTGACAGTGTAATGAAATGTATCTCAATGTTATGGTTTTGGCCTTTTTATTGGTTGAATTAGAGGACCCAGTTGAAAATATTGGGGCCAAGTAGGTTGGTTTTCCTTTTTGCTGATGGTTTGGTGTATCTAATTGAATTAGTTGCCTAAGTTATTTTTGGTTGCAAACTCCTTTTCATTTTTCATACAGTATTGGCCTTGTGGAATACATTTGATTGTGTGGTCTTGTTAGATCTACAACATTTGTAGTTGTTTAGTCTTATGGCCGAGGTGCACTTTTATTATGGAAATAGTTGATGCAATATTGTCATTTAATATTTACTGCAGGGTAGCATGTTGAGAAGTTTCTTGTGAAACATTTGGTATTCAAAATGACACTTGATCCTATACAGCATCATGCACTTGACTTCAAAATTCATATTCAAAGTGTGCCAGACAATTCTTGCAAAATTTCAAATATTTATGTTGTTTTAAACCATTATATTTTTCATGTATTGGATGCTGAAAATGAGAAAAATACTTTGGTATGAAACCAACTGGTGAATAATTTCCAGCAAAAAAACCACTTCCAAGACATGATTTAGAAGTAGAACATATGTACTTATGAAGCATAGAAAGATATCCTTGATGCATTGTCAATGTTTGGCTAGGGTTATTTTTGGAGAAAATAACTCATTCCTAGAATAGTGATCTTCAATACAAGTAAATGCCAGAGAAGAGAGATCATCGTGTGACGCAACAAAAATGAAATTGGACCCCTAAGGAGAGCTGGTGTGTCTACAATCGCTCTGTCAGCATTTTCCCTTGGTTTACCCCGTTCTTTTCCTCCAGCCTGAGTCTTAATTGACTTCTTCTTTCTTCGGGTTTATTTATCAAATTCATAGAAATTCGTAGAATTTGATAAATAAATACTATCCACAATGCTTGGACTTTAATTTATATTCCTGACTTTATATTATCTCCAAGCCTTATAACCAATGTTTAACTTTCAACACTTTGTATTTATACTCCACGTTTCTTTTTAAATAAATAACTTGTAATGAACTTTCGGCTCTATATTTCACCACCCCGCCTTACAACAATCACGCTCCAGACTTATGTTAATTATCCGCCAATCGTTTAATTAAACAATTTCATTATACTCCGGCCCCACCTATATATCAATAACCAATCAAACACTCGTATCGTACCTGGCTATCCTCCGCACACCTTAGTTAACCTCTGGGCAAGTTCAACGTGCGACCACCGTCCGATGGCCCTTCTCCAAATCAATGACTCTTGGCAATTTCACTCGGCTTCCAACATCAGGCTTTAACGTGCGATGGCGCGGGTTAAACGGTGGTTTTCTGGGGGTCACTTCGCCACGTGTCACATTCCCTATGGAATCGCTCACGAATAGGAAATACCGCCTACTCCGCAAAAGTGGTGCGATATGGGCAACCCGCTTTTGTGATTCCGCTCGTGGTTTTGGTAGAGGGCTTGACCATGGGTGCAAGTCTGGTTCCGCTATCCTTTTGTTTGTTAACTCATGTCCAATCCTGCCTGTCTGAAGCACAACAATTTTGTCTTTATTAAGTGATTTTTATATTCGAATGTTGTTCACGAATTCCCGGTTCTCTACATGCACTCCGCCTGCTGTTGTTCATTAGGGAATTCAAAGACATAAGAATGGAATTATCAGTACCCAATCGCCCTCATAGTTAAACAATTCTTCACAATTAGCAGTTCGAGATAATTCAATGGCAACTAAGCTTGGAAATCATTTAACTAGAAACAATTGTTCACACACAGAGGTTTATTGCAGAAATCCCCTCTCTACTCTCCTCTTCCCTCTCTACTTTTATTCATCCGAGGAATTACAATTTATATACATAACATATGGCTCTTCGGTTCCTTTGAGAGGACCATTCTAGAAATCAAAAGGTCTAATTATAATAATTCAACTAACTGAAACTGTTCGACTCCTACAACTCTAACTAGTCTAAGTAATATAGTCAGCTGAGGTATTGACACCTAGCTGTTACAACTCAAATGTTTTCGAACCCTCCTAGCCACAACATGTGGAAAAAACCTCCTACATTGTTGGCTAGTGCCTAATGCCCCTGCATCATCGTCTGACATAAACCTATTAACAAAAGTGAATAGGGAATGATTATTAATTATGGCATACTAAGTTGCTTTTCTAAAGAGTAACATTGTAGATAACCTTAAAAACATTTGTTAACTATTTTTGTTTGACCATTTGATTGTGTTTGATATGTAGAACTTATGGCAGCTAGTGTTTCTCCACTCATATTAAATAATTATTTCCAAAATTTTCTTGTTACTATTACTTTAGGAAAACCATGAAGACTATGAATTTCTTTCATGGACACTTCTGCCACTTGGCTTGTTGTTTATGTACTTTGAGCTCTACAAAAAAAATCTACAAAATTTGTCTATATAAATGACCACAAAAATGTAATACTTACCTTTATATTTCAATAACCATGTAATAAAGTCTATTGATATATCTTCAAGTCTTTGAATATGTATGTGGAATGGTTGAAGTAACCCTAGAGATTTTACTATCTCTCTTTTATTTATTATGCAAACCTGACCTTCTCTTACAAAATTTTGAATATCTTTCTTCATTCCTTCCAAAAATATATTTTTCGATCCTTTGAGATGTTTTAAGGAACCCTGCGTCCTACCATCAGAGAGACATGGGACTCCCTTAATATTTGTTTATTCAAATATGCTTGCATGCATAAAAATATTCTACATTTGCACCAAAGTATATCTCTCTTTCACTCCCAATGCTCCATAGAGTTCATCCCATCCTTTATAAATTTTAGTTTTTGCTTAGTACTATTGTCATTTTTCCATTATGGCAAGCTTCTTCTAGCCACCTAGGAATAGAAAATGTAATTGGATATAAATTTGAGGCCTCTTCTATTTTAAAAAGAGCATCATGTACTAAATTTTCCTTACCCTTTTTGCAGATTATCTCAAAATTAAAACTTTGCATTTTTTCTCCTCATTTTTGTTAATCTTCCAATGAAATCCATAGCTTCAAAAAATACTTTATGCTATCATGGTATATCTTGACTTTAAAGTACCTCCCAATGATATACTATCCCCATTTTTTATTGCATGTATATTGCTTCCATTTATTTTTCATACGTAGATTTCACCAAATATTTTCTTTCAATTCCTTGCTTTTAAAAGCCAATGATATCCCTTATTGTGTTAATGTTACATAAATTCCTTGTCCTAGTGCCTCACACTCTACTGTGAATGTTTTACCAAAAGTAGGTGCAACCAATGTTGGTGTAGAAGACATGGCATCCATTAAAAGAGAGAATGCCAAAGTAGCCTCATCATTCCATATAAATGATATTTTCTTCAAGAGATATGTGAGTGGACTTGAAATGCATGCATAATTTTTAACAAATGATCAATAATATCATGTAAGTCTAAAAAATCTTCTAAGAACCTTGATTTTCTTAGGAATAGGTCATTTTGTAATAGCTTGCATCTTTTGAGGCTCCAACTTCACTCCTTCCTTTAAAACAATATGAACCAAATACCCGAATTCTTATTTCCCAAAAGCACATTTGGATATTTTTACATAAAAATGATTGTTCTCAATAATTTATATAACTTTTCCACATGTTTAGTGTGGTATTCCCATGATTTATTATAAATATGTGTATTATCAAAGAAAACCAACACAAATTTTATAATATGGGATCAAACAAAATGGTTCTTAAGTCGAGCCCGCCGGACTTCAAATGGCGATAAACCATAATTCAAACCAAATTTGCGTTCCAAAATAGCCTGCTGATGTCGGCCAATTTTGTGACGCGAAAACCAATTGAATTCCGCCCTAATATTTTTTGGGTCCGAAGTTGGGCTAGCGTACGGAGGGAGAGTTGTGACGCGAATTTCTTATCAAATTCGCCCTAATCTTTTTCGAGTCCATATTTCCACTGCGCGAGCGGCCCAAACAAAGATCCACTCCAATCAATTTCTGCCATGTGTCCTCAATCAAATGTTGCCCTGTTCCCGGATGCGGGTGCATTCGATGGCGTTTAAGGTGATGGGACATGGATGTGGCGATTTCATATCAATCGCATTAAGTTTTAACGTTGTTCAATTAAGTTCCAAGGTTTTCACATCTAATCGCATTAAGTTTTAACACTGTTCAAGATCGGACCTCCACTCCTGTTAGCGATTCCGCATGCTCCAATATGATCTGGCCTTTGGCTCTCATTAATGATCAGAGATTAATTATGATGGGCATCCTTCGATTGCATTGCAGTTGGGTCGATAAAATGGCATTTCGCTATGGTTTTTCAGACGATCTAGTTGCTGGGTTACACTGCCTGCTCACTGTGACGAGAAGGAGAAGTGGGTATCTGAACTGCTGCGTAGACCTTGCTACATATTTGTATTTCTCTCGGTCTGGTCCTTGTCTGTCTTCCTCTATTTCTTGGAATTCTGCTTCTCCGTCTCCTCTTGTGCCCACTGCTAGTGAGACTGCACCCATGCCTCGCGTGCGTCAAAGGATGCGTTGCCGCAGGGGGAGCACTAGAGGTCAACTCCTGCGCACTCCCTCCAGCCCCTCAACCGAGTTGTCTTCCGGCCAGTCCAGTGATTATTACGCAGGTCGCTATCCAAATACTAGGAGTGGGCAGGGTCGGGTTGTAGGATCTGGCCACCGTATGGATTCCCCTGCTCCTCTTTTCCTCACCGCTAGTTCACCTTCTCCCACGACGCGCACTGCGCAATTTTCTTTTAATTGCTCTCTCAAACGCCCACGAATTACAACTTCAGTCACTGTGGTTTTCCGCGAGGAGGCCCAAACGGAGGAAGAATGCACCCGTCTGACGGGTCTGAGCTCGGAAAAATCCGGCCAACATTCGGGCCTTCAGGAGGGGAGCCATGGCATGAATGTGGAGGTAGCACCTAGCGATCCTGGACCTTCCGAAGGATGGTGTCGAATCGTCGAGGAGCCGGAGGAGTAGTTTGGTTAATTTGTTTTTCTTGCTTTGCGGCCCACTTAATTGGGCTGCTTTTAGATTATTTTACTGTGCTGGACCTTTGTAATATTTTTGAATTCTGTAAATTAAACGTTCAAGACTGGTTTCCCCATATGAGGGCAGTCTTCTTAATTTTTTGATTTTTTGATGACAAATTTGCCATGAGTCTGGGCAATGATTTTGAATTCGGTGTAATTTTATTCCCACTGTTAATAGATTAAATTTACTTAGAAAAAAATGTTGCCCTGTTTCTATTTTAAACCTGTTTTTTGAAATACAGAGCCATGTTTATATGGTCTACGTATTATACTCTTTCTCTGTATATCTACATGAACCTTTTTGCTATGTGTTTTTTGAAATACAGAGCCATGTTTTTATGGTCTACATATTATACTCTTTCTCTGTATATCTACAGGAACCTTTTTGCTATGAACAGGGTGGATGTTGTAGCGGGCTACTAATGGAAACAAGCGAGCCTGAACCTTACATCTCGGATGCAACAGATGGTTACCAATTTTGGAATCAAGCGAGCCTGGGTTTCTACAGATGGTTATCACACTCCTCACATGATTAGCGTTTTTCTCTGTTCAAGGATTTTGGGTACTTTAATTTGTATTTGGAACAATGGACATCAGTACTCTATCTGTTGCTTTACTATTCTACATACTGCTATTTCACTTTCTTATAGATGCCTCGGGCATATTTGGATGCTTTCTCAGATTGTCGATAATCTCCATGTGGACCGTTACTGGATTTTATATCATGTCCATGTATGTGACATGGGGTATTTTTCTATCATTGTCTGGGGTGGGACTTCCACTTTTCTGGATGGATATTTGGGTTCCAATCTTTAGATGTGAAAATGTAATGACTTCATGGACTGTTTTACTTCATATAATATATTCAAAACAACATTTTTTTCTCTTGTGAAAAAAAAAATGATTAATGTTTATCACTCTGCCTTCAAAACTAGCGATGCTGGTCTATGTTGCTGGTTTATTGATATGGTCTGATGGTCTTTTTATATTTTGGACATATCACACTCCTCACATGATTAGCGTTTTTCTCTGTTCAAGGATTTTAGGTACTTTAATTTGTATTTGGAACAATGGACGTCGGTACGTACTCTATCTGTTGCTTTACTATTCTACATACTGCTATTTCACTTTCTTATAGATGCCTCGGGCATATTTGGATGCTTTCTCAGATTGTTGATAATCTCCATGTGGACCGTTACTGGGTTTTATATCATGTCCCTGTATGTGACATAGGGTATTTTTCTATCATTGTCTGGGGTGGGACTTCCACTTTTCTGGATGGATATTTGGGTTCCAATCTTCAGATGTGAAAATGTAATGACTTCATGGACTGTTTTACTTCATATAATATATTCAAAACAACGTTTTTTATCTTGTGAAAAAAAAATGATTAATGTTTATCACTCTGCCTTCAAAACTAGCGATGCTGGTCTATGTTGCTGGTTTATTGATATGGTCTGATGGTCTTTTTATATTTTGGACATATCACACTCTCACATGATTAGCGTTTTTCTCTGTTCAAGGATTTTGGGTACTTTAATTTGTATTTGGAACAATGGACGTCGGTACGTACTCTATCTGTTGCTTTACTATTCTACATACTGCTATTTCACTTTCTTATAGATGCCTGGGGCATATTTGGATGCTTTCTCAGATTGTCGATAATCTCCATGTGGACCGTTACTGGGTTTTATATCAAGTCGCTGTATGTGACATGGGGTATTTTTCTATCATTGTCTGGGGTGGGACTTCCACTTTTCTGGATGGATATTTGGGTTCCAATCTTAGGATGTGAAAATGTAATGACTTCATGGACTGTTTTACTTCATACAATATATTGAAAACATCGTTTTTTCTCTTGTGAAAAAAAAAATGATTAATGTTTATCACTCTGCTTTCAAAACTAGCGATGCTGGTCTATGTTGCTGGTTTATTGATATGGTCTGATGGTCTTTTTATATTTTGGACATATCACACTCCTCACATGATTAGCGTTTTTCTCTGTTCAAGGATTTTGGGTACTTAATTTGTATTTGGAACAATGGACATCGGTACTCTATCTGTTGCTTTACTATTCTACATACTGCTATTTCACTTTCTTATAGATGCCTCGGGCATATTTGGATGCTTTCTCAGATTGTCGATAATCTCCATGTGGACCGTTACTGGGTTTTATATCATGTCCCTGTACGTGACATGGGGTATTTTTCTATCATTGTTTGGGGTGGGACTTCCACTTTTCTGGATGGATATTTGGGTTCCAATCTTCAGATGTGAAAATGCAATGACTTCATGGACTGTTTTACTTTATATAATATATTCAAAATAGCATTTTTCCTCTTTTAAAGTTTCATTTTTTTTTTTTTAAATTGAACCTGCCGTCACTATATCGACGCCTTGTAAGCGTCGGAATTGCGACAGATTAGAAACGTCGGAAGGGCGACAGTATAAAAACGTCGGACGAGCGACGTTCAAAACGTCGGACCACATTTCGTCGGAATTGCGACCATTTACAAACGTCGGAAGAGCGACGTCCAAAACGTTGGACCACATTTCGTCGGAATTGTGACAATTTACAACCGTCGGAAGAGCGACATCCAAAATGTCGGACCACATTTTGTCGGAATTGCAACAGTTTACAAACGTCAGAAGAACGACGTTCAAAACATCGGACCACATTTCGTCGTAATTGTGACAGTTTACAAACGTCGAAAGAGCGATGTTCAAAACGTCGGACCACATTTCGTCAGAAGTGCGACAGTTTACAAAGGTCAGAAGTGCGACGGATTGGGAAACGTCGGAAGAGTGACGCTTGTTTGGAAGCGACGGAAAAAGTGTCGATAGTGCGACACTTTTTAATTGCGTCGGAACTGCGATGGCATGGTAAACCACGCTCTGCCCGCCCTCGAACTGTCGCTCTTTCGATGACTATGTGTCGGAATAGCGACGAATTGGCCGTCGGAATTTCTGCCAAATTTTCTAGTGACCCATGTCGTACGGATCAATTTTTAGAAAATAATTATTAATTCAACCCTAAAATTCGTATAATTTTCAAACTTCCTAATTTGTCCTCAATTTGCATGCAGATGAATAAGAATCTCAGAATTATAAAACATGTTTTTTAATCAAAAATATGGAAAATTAGGCCCCCTCTAAAAAAAATTTCAATATTCGTAATGGTTTGAGAGTTACCCGGGGGTTTTTTAGGCCAATTTCTTAAAAATGCTTAATTTTCCATAATTGAAAAATTGGGTTGTTAGAGCCAAAATTCATCTTGTAATTTTCATAAAAAGCATAGGGGTGGCCTGTGTGGAGGGGATGTTATTCTAAATTTCATAATATTTGTTTGGACATTGAGCATATGGCTGGTGATGTAAAAGACTGATTAATTTTTAATGCAAAGCTCCAAATTTCATGTTTTTTTCTCCTCAATTCTTGTGCATTTTATGAAAAACTTGGCTCTGTAATTTAATATTTTAAAATAGGGTGAAATATTGTCTAGCAGGGCCCACAAAAATTGCGTGACACCCCTCTAGTTTTATTTTTTTATGTGGTTTCAGATCTATTATTTGGAGTGCATTTTGTCATGATAATGGTGTGTTAACATCAACATATATGCAATTGTCCTCTTTTATAATCAGACTTCTCTATGAATGGCACTTTGACTTATGTTCATCCAGTGTTTAGATATGGAATGTTTAAATACATAAGTGTGATATTTTATATTGGGTTTGTTTAATCGTGTGATCATGAGAACTTCTCTTTTGTGGTGGTGGTTGTGTAGCTTGGAGCTGTAACTTTTGGTTTCTTGAGGTGAAAGTTCAATTTATCCATACAGATCCTTTGTTATCATTAAAATATATAAACATAAGAAACTTTGATTCTTTGTTATCTAAAATATAACTAGGGTTTGTAAATAATATAACAAGACTTTTATAAATTTTGAGTTAGTTGACAGATTGATCCATATTCATTCCATTTGCAGCTTGTTACAATGTTAATAACCCTAGTCATTTAATAAAATGGAAAGTAATCTGGAATCTTTGTTTAAGACAGTTGTAAGTAATCCTTTGCTTCATGGTTGATTATTATAATATAGTGTGTGTTCACTTAGACACTATCTGATTATGATCTGATTCACATTTTTGTTATATTTGATCAATGTAAATGATTTAATTTTTAATACTTGTGTCTTTGGTTATTTGAGTAATGACCTATGATGTTGGTTTGTACTAAGTGCAGGGACATACATTGATGGAATAAAAGCATCATCAAACAGCATTGCAGGTGAAATGAAATCGCCTTATTTGTTACCTAATTTTTTGGTAGCATAAAGCACGTTTGAAAAGTGGTGATCACGAGAATCTTTTTTTACTTTTTTGTGCACATTTTCGACACTCTAATATTTTTATTTATGAAGTATGAATATTTGTTTTAAAATGTTAGTGATTTTCATGCTAATTTTGAAACGTATTGATGCAGCATCAACATTTTTTTTTTAGAGTGGTGATTTTCATGTTGGTAATAAAACACAAAACTTAGATAAAAAATATATATATAAAAACAATAAAAAAACCAATAAAAATGTTTAAAAAAAACAAAATTAACTCGTAAAAATAAAAAATTTAAACAAAAATAAATAAATAAAAACAAAAATATTTGAAAATTATATCATAAGAAATGACAAAATTTGAAAAAAAAAAACACATAATTTAAAGAAAAAAAACAAAAATTAACCAAAAAAATAAAAAAAAAAAAACATCAAAAACATTTTTTTTCTAAGTTATTAAAAAAACCATATAATTAAAAAATAAAATTAAATAGAAAATTTAAAAATAATTTAAATTACAAAATTAAAATTTAGATAAAAAAATAAAATACAAAAAAGAAAAATTAAAATTAAAATAATAATAATAATAAGAAAAAAAATGCAAATTTTAAAATTAACAAAAAAAAACAAATTAAAAAAAAAAAAAAAAACAAAATTGAAAATTGAAAAAGAAAATTAAAATAAAATAATTAAAATAAAAAAAAACTATCATTAAAAAACAAAAAAAATGAAAAAAACCACGTGCAAATAATTAAAAAACAAATATCCATAAATTTATTGTTTTTTTAAATGAAACAATTTACTAAAATTTAAAAAGCAGAAAAATTAAATAAACTAAAAGATTAAAAAATAAATAAATTAAATTAAAATTTAATAAATTTAATAAATAAATTTTAAATTTTAAAAGTAATTAATCTAAAAAATTAAATTTAAAACAAAAAAACAAAAAAACAAAAAAAGCAAAAAAAAACAAAAAACAAAAAAAAACAAAACAAAATTAAAACAAATTAAATTTAGAATAAAAAATTTGAATTAAAAAAAAAAAATCAATAAATAAAAAAATAAATAAAATAATTAAATTTTTTGAATTTAAAAAAAAAATAAAAAATAATCAAATTAAAAAAAATATATTAAAAATAAAAAAAATTAGATTTTTTTTTTTTTTTTTTTTTTTTTTTTTTTTTTTTTTTTAATATCGTGGTGGCCAACCCGATCGGCCTCTCGCCCGGGTGGTGGCGAAGGCTGGGCTGGCGGCGGGGAGAAGTGCATGCACAACCTTGCGCCGGCCGGCGCGACCTTTGCCACCACGGGTGGGAGGCCGATTCCGGGAATCGCCCTCCGCGGCGGGAGGCGGTCGAGAGCCAGCCCTCCCGCGGCGGAAGGCGATTCGCGGAAGCTCCCTGCCGCGATGGGAGGGCGATTCCGGGGTGGGAGGGCAATCCGAGAGGCGATTCTCGAATCGACCTCTCACGCCTTGAACGGATCGACGCAGTTCTGGAGTGGCCTCCACGCGGGAGGTGATTCCGAAATCGGCACCTCATGCGGTGGAGGACGATTCCGGGTCGACCTCTCGCCGCGGGGCAGTTCGACGACGGTCTGGGGATGTCACAGCGGGGAGGGTGATTCCCAAATCGGACTCATGCGCGAGCCAGTCTGGTCGGCCTCCAGTGGGAGGCCAATTCGATGGCGATTCTTTGAGAATCGGCCTCCTCCGCGAGGAGCGATTCTGGTGCCTCACCAGAATTTGAATTGGATTTCTTAAGATTTAGACAGTCTGTTAATTTTCACATTGCTCTATGTTGTTTCAATTACTTTTAGCCCAATTAACGTCTTCAATTAGGAATATTTTCAATAAAAATTAATCTTTCCAATCATCAATAGTAATTAAAGATAAAATAGTAAATGAAATGATAAAGGATACAATAAATACATCAACAAGAGACAACAGGTTTGGTCAAAGACCAGGGAAAAACCCCAAAAGGGGGAAAACCCTTTGAAAATTCTTCTTCTCTTATATTTTCATAAAATATTCAGTAAAGAGTAAAATGAGCCCAATATAAAATAATCTAACAAAATAACCCAATAACATTGAAAAATATGTTTCGAACATCAATATATATCATAAACAACTTTTCCTGTCTGCGGTCAACTATGGTCAGATGTCAAAATTTATCCCTAGAGCCCATCCACATGGAGGAAGAGGTGTGCATGAGGCTGAGACCTTCCAACCACACCCTACAGCCTTCTAGCTTGCGGTTATAGCTAAAAATTTCCTTTGATGAGATTGTGGTTGTGACCCGAAACCCTAAAACATGTCGAGCTTTGGACCCTATATTTTCGGACCTGTGCGAACCACTTTCCTTGACACAACCTCAGACCTATGTGAACCAATCAATGTAGAAGAGAAGAAGATAATACTTTTTGATATACAAATAAGCTTGAGATCTTATGTATTTATACACTTCCAAGGGTGACCAATTTCTTGTTAGGGCTGACTTGCTCAAATGTGCATATGCGGGCTTTTCTTCATAAGTATACATTCCTTTGTTCAAATTGAGCACTTCAATATTCAAAATTAGTCCACCAGAAAAGAGGAATATAGTCCCATGGTTTCAATTTTCCACTGAGGTGCCAAATTAACACTCCCTCTCAACTAGGGAGAAATTCCAACGACATCATGTCATATGTATCATGTCATCATATCATGTCCCATCTCTGTTCAACTCTATCTGTTGAAACATTCTTGAATATAAAGAAGAAAAATTGAGGATCATTAGCTACAACCCTCTATAACATCAAAGAGAACAACGTAATATGAAAACGATATCATGGAGCACATCGCAACCTGAAACTACATCAGGTAGCACATCTTAATTGAGAATATCATGGGGGAACACAACATATTCAACCCCATATTAAGCAATAAGTGATATAGGGGAGCACATCTCAACCCTTATTATTTCCCACTGATATTCCAAACAATGACCCTCAAGATTCATTTAGCAGAAAACTTGCATCATTATAAGCTTGGGTTTTACACCCCCAAGTACACTCTCAATTTGTTGGCCAAACGGGGAGCAGTAATCCAAACAATCCTAGCTTGTGGGTATGATGCCATCTAGGTTATACTCTGCAAAGACCAAGATGGGGGAGAAAAATATCCAACCATATGGGTAATAGATAGGGGAGCAACATCTATGACCCTATTGTCTAGAAATCCCTCAACCCTAGGATCCCTTCATCTCAATTCCTCACCTTGGGAGCCCAGACAAGGGGAAAGATTCGGCTTAATGTTCTCGATCAATGATGCCCCTTATTAGGAGGGGTCACATCCATCAGTCCAAGTTGCTCTATGATGACCAAGAACTTCCCTTTCAGTAAATCCTTGGTGATAATATATCCAATCTTCTTATTTGTCAATATATGATGGAATCTAACAACTCCTCTCTACACCATGTCTAGAAAGTAATGATATTGAATCTATATGTTTTTGGAATTTTCATCAAATATTGGATTCTCTGGATCCCACTCTTGTTTTCGCAATATATCATTATAGTTTCTAGGACCTACTCAAATAACTCTCCAGAGAGCTTCCTCAACCAAACTACTTTGGAGCTATCCATGCTAGTGGAAATGTACTCTGCCTCAAAGGTACTCAATGCTATGGACTTCTAGTTCATGTTCATCCAAGCAGATCTAATACTAAAACAACATCCAGACGTACTCTTCTCGTCGACGACATTTACTGCATAGTTATCATCGATATATCCATGAATTCGAACATATTTGGTAGAATATATCATACCAAGGGTGATTGTCCCATGAAAATACCTCAAAATGTGTTTGAAAACAATCCAATGTGCATGGAGAGGCTCTATCATGAATTGACTCAATGTGCTGACTGCATAACAGATGTTTGAATGAGTGTTCACTAATAACATTAGAGCCCCAGTGAACTATATATATTTAGATGGATTCGCCAAATCGGGTACTGCATCTTATCCACATAATTTCTTGAAATTCAAATCCAACGATGTGGGCAAGGAATTGCATTTTTTCATTCCAAATCTCTCCAATAAATTCATGACATATTTTCCTTGTCAAACGAAAATATCACCGGGCATTTTCCACACCTTAAGGCCTAGAAAGTAGTGCATGAGTCCAAGGTCAGTCATCTTGAATTTAGAGGCTATCTCCCTCTTACACTCAATCATCACGGGCTCACTACCTATCAATAATATATAGTTCGCATATAAAACCAAATTCAAATGCATACCTTGGACTACCTTGAAGTAGAGGTTGGGATTAAAATTGCTTCTTATGAATCCCAGCTTCACCAAATAATTTTCTTTGCGGGTGTACCATGCTCTGGGGGCTTGCTTCAAACCATACAATTCCTTCTTCAACCTGAAAATAGGTGTCTTTTGATCCTATACTTCAAATCCCTATGGATGCTCTACATACACTTCTTCTTGTAACATGCCAAGGAGGAATTATTTTTTCACGTCCATGTGATGTAGGGTCCATCCTTGACTTGTGGCAAGAGAAAGTATTCTCTCTCTTTCTTGGAGAATCCTTGGGCCATGAACCTTGATTTATATTTCTCAATTCTACAATCAACTTCATGTTTAATTTTGAATATCCAATTTTAAGTCACTACAAATTTCCCTTTTGATATCGGCACAACATCCCATACATCATTCTTCAATATTGATTCATATTCTTCAGCCATCACATCCTTCCAAACTTTATCTTTCATGGATTCTTTAAAGGTCGAAGGTTTGACTTGAGTCATAGTGCTCATGGTTGCAACATAAACTCGATACCTGCATGGCTTCTTCCTTTTTTTTAATGATATTCAAATGATAACTCACCTCTCATCATCCTGTAATGTGCCACGTAGACAAAGTGGCCTCTTCCTGGAAAGAGGATCACATGGAGGGAGATCTAAGGGATCCATGGGTTCCATCTGATCATCAACAATATATGTCTTAGATTCAGGTACAGAAGGACCATCTAAAATATCCATACCATCATTCTTATTCTTAGGAGAAGGACGTGGAGGAAGGTTCCTTGCTTTCCCAAGTGCAACATCTTCACCGAATTTTTCATCCTTTATAAGCTCAAATTTCCTTTGACCAACAATATATATTCTAAAATATTTATAATTTTCACAATATCCAACAAATGTACCTTTTCTTCTGCTGGCTTCCATCTTGTTTCCTTTGTCCTTCAACACATGGAAATATACGAGAGAACCAAAGATATAGAGATGGCCAACATCGGGCTTGAAACCTGTGAACACTTATTTGGGGGCCTTGTTATTCAATGCTTGATGAGGCACCCTATTTTTAACATATATGACAACATTTGTTTCTTCTTCCCAAAGGATCTTTGACAACTTTTGATCATGGAGCATGGCACAAATGACTTCTATAATAGACATGTTATTTATTTCATCTACTCCATTTTATTTGGGAGTATACAACACAATCATATATTTATTTATACCTTCCTTTGTGAAATTATCGATGAACTCATTTGAAATGTACTCTCCACCATTATCATACCTGAATATATTGATTTTCTTCCGTGTTTTATTTTTGACCAAAGCTTTGAACTCCTTGAACATTTCAAAGGATTAATCATTGTGCTTCAAATAATATATCCATGTCTTTCTTGAGAATTCATCAATGAAGGTGATGTAATAAATATGGACATCAATAGAATGTACGAGCATAAGACCACATATTTTAGAATGAATGAGATGGAGGATGTCATTTTTCTTATTCTCACTAGAGGAGAATGGTCCCCTTGCCTTCTTGCCACTGGCACAGCCTGGACATAGCCCATCATGTTTGGCTTGGACACCAGGAATAAAAAAAACAATTTATTCAATTTCAGAAGAGAATCATAATGTATATGGGCCAATATTCATTTCCATAACTTGCTTAGATTACTTGTAGCATAGACCAATGCTATAACGGTTCTTATAGTAACTTTGTAGAGTCCTTCAAATATTGATCCCAACATGAATGCATTTCTCAAAGGCGATCCAACAAGCCTAGTAATAAAATTTCCCCTGATGAAGGAAATATTCATCCCTTTTTATTCCAAAGAATATATTGATACCAAATTCTTATTCAATCATGGCACATACATCACATCATGGAGAAAAGTAGATTCCTTGGAATCCAAATGAAATTTGACAAGCCAAAATCCTTTCATAGGATGGGTGGAGTTGTCCCCAAGAGTAAATTTCAAATTCAACTCCCTCTCTACCAAATTAGAGAGAAATTATTTATATCGATATAAATGTTGAGTGGCCCAACTATCAATGTAATGTTCCAAATTTTTCAATAAAGTATTTGCAACATTAATTTTGCTTTTATTTTAATAAAAGGAATAAAATGGGAAAGGGAGCCCATGTAGCAGCAAAATAAACTCTCCTAAGGTGCAAAGAGTCACTTAAGTGGCTAATTTTCACATTCCCTAGTATGAAAAGGGCCAAAAGGAAGAAGACCAGGCCATGGTTGAACAAGTCAACAACGTGCCAAAGAAGGGAAGCTTGCACAAGAAGACTACGCAGTTTTGAATGGAGGGAAATAGAGGATGAGAGAAACCCTAATGGGTGGGGTCCATTATTGCATAAAAAGGTGAAGGAGAGCCCTTGTTCATTTCATGCTTGAGAATTTTGAATTGCAGCTCTCTTCAGTTGTTCAACTAAGATAGCTTGTGCTGCTTAGCACAAGGGAGATTTATGTTTAGAAGTCTTCTCTCCTTCATTGGGAAGCCTTGGAGGAGCTTTTCTTCATCTTCCTCACATCCAGGCTTGAGGCCAAAGCCATCTCTTTTAGCTACAACATTTATGTTGGGAAGATTCATTGGAGTTGCTCGAGGTAGCAATGAGGGATCATCATCCCACCATTTCCTGAGCTAGTTTTGAAGAGGAGGAGTTATTCTTTCTCTAAGAAATTAGAAAAGGAAATTTTCGGAGCTTTATTGAAGATTTTGGCATAGGGACAAGTGTTTCAACTCAGCCCCGTGATCCTCCTCTTACGACGTATTTTTAGAGGAAATTGTAGGAGGATTCATGGGAATCGAGTGAATTCTTGATTGAAAGAAGTCTTTCACTTAGAAGATCATTGGAGGAGGTTGCTATATTGTTTGCAGCATTCCTCCCCTTCTCCATTCATGTATTATTATTGAGTTGCAGCAGCTACACTGCAACTCCGACATTTTTGTATTTTATCATTTTGTACATATATTGCAGCCAATCCTTCTAAGGATTCTTAGGTAGTTATTTTCAGGGGTTGACAGCTTGCTCCCCCTCATTTCTTGAGCTGATAATCATATATCATCATATTTTCATTTTACATACTGCAGTCTCTTCATATAACTACGCAGACATAGCTAGGGCATTATTGTATAGCAGTGTAATCTTGAGTTTCCATGTATAACCTCGATTGAGGCTGATCTAGTCTATCTTGAGAGGTATTTTCCTCAATATTTGTATCTATATTTGTTGTTGCACTTTATAAATCAGCTATGCACTCTTCCTGTATCATATGATGTATTATTTAACTTTTTTTCATTATTGAAGTTTTAGATGTTGCTGTAGCTCATCCTTTGAGCAAGATCTTCCTGGAGGAATAAATATTTGCATAGATATAGGCAGAGTCTGAGAAAGGGCCAGGAAGCCTATGGTTCTCACCCTCTCTTTAGAGGTGAAATAACTGGTAAAAGCCCTCTCAGTCCATCTCTGAAAAATCCTTGTTCATATTTCTGACAAAAGGATTTCTTCAGTGGTGTAAACGCTGCTGATTTCCATTTTGGAACATTACAGTGGTATCAAAGCTTCGAATTTGGCTTAGCCTATGAAGTTCGAATTTCAGAGAAGAAGAGTCCAGAATGATGCAGAGGATGAGATTAATCTCATCCATTTTCATATTTAGCAACAACCTCTCTAAGGAGGTTGAGGAGACAGAAAAAGGAGCACTTCCTATTCTCACAGAGAAGAAAATCAGAAGCATGAAGAGCACTTGGAATTCTAAATTCTAAGTGAGTATCTTGCTGAATATGGAGAAAAACCTAGATTATTCCAAGAGAATCTATCTTTTTCACACTTTGTTCAGCAGAAAGAGGAAAGAAGACCCCACAGTCATGAGAGGATGAAAGGCAATAGATTTCTATTGTCTACTTTTGATGGGTCACCCACATGTGCAGCAGAGGCTTGGGTGAAGAAGCTAGAGGCCTTCTTCCTGCTACATCCTATAGTAGATAGAGAGGCTATAGCAATTGTAGCGCTGCACCTTGAGGGAGAGGCAAAGATTTGGTGGTTCAGCCATGGGAGGCATGCAAGGGTTTCTACTCTTGCTGATTTTTCTCAGATCTTGATCAGAAGAGTTGGCCAAAGGAGGGAGGATACCTCACCACCAGATGAGAGGGCACATGCCAGCGCTGTCACATTCATGGAGCAGCCTCCATCTTCAGCAGCTGGGGCAGCCAACACATTGGGGGAAGAGACTCTTGCAACCACACAAGACTCTTCCAAGCTTCACCAAGGTATGCATGAGTTTTCATTTCCGGTTGATTCAATACATGCCATGAAGGATTGCATACCATGGCAATATGATTGTCTAGAGCAGGATACTTTCACTACGTTGTGCCACCATTCTCATACACCCTTGATGATTCATGCACCACACAGGAGGTTATGGTTTGAGAAATGGACCATAGAGAGGATTGCATTTCAATGTCCCATGAAATGCAAAGGTGATAATCTGTTTTGGGATGATGGTAGCTCTTGTGGGAGAGGTACCAAGTTGCAGAAAGATGAGGAGCATCCACTAGGAGCTGAGTGGATTTGGATGGGAGGCAAGAGGATGGTGAGCCTCTTGCAAATCTATGATACAGGGCAGTAAGAAGTCATGCTGCATTGGTTGCTCTTGAGGGAGTTTGGCCAACATGTGACCTATTCCTTTTCATGGGGATTGAAAGGGAAGAGGAGATGGCAGGACACTTAAACCATGGATCAAAGGAGAGAATGGGTGCATCATGATGGGATGGAACTTTTCTTACCACTCATTATGTTCCCATTTCATATTTGTTATGGTGAGAGTATGGAGGAGCAGTAAACATTCTTGTTGCTTAGATTTTGTTTGGATGTTGCGGGAGCAAGAGGAGGCACTAGCATAGTGCAAGGGGATTTATCTTTGATCTTGGATGCCCAAGCAGCAAATTCTTCATGGGAGGGGCTCTACATTTGCAACAAGATGATGGGAGGAGTCTTTGGCAAGATTCATGTCAAAGAGGGGAGCTTTGAGATGACAGTGGCCCTACTCCAAAGGCCAGCAGCACTGTCACTTAAGAGCTTGAATTACTTGTTGGAGTGTCCTTCAAACCACTTCACAAGTGATGTATTTTGGAGGCATGTAGGAGATGAGGATGAGGAATTAATGGATGTTAGCATCCCTTGCTATGTTTTGATCATCTTGGCTTGGGCTCACAATCACAAGAAGAGACACCTACATGCAGCAAATTTGGATTCTTCTTCCATGCATTCTTATGCATACCATTTATTGATGGAGGAATCCACTTGGGAGGGATTTCTAATGGATTTATATCAGCATATGGCTAGATGCATAGCCCAAGATATGATGATATGGTTGGCACAACCACTCCCCTACTATGTTGCAGTAAGGGGGACTTTTCACTTGAGCCATTTCAGCTCAAAGGCCAAATAACATGATGAGGGAGGTAACCATTTGCTTTATGTTTTACACTCTCTTACTTTTATGAGCAGCATATCATATCAAGAAGGATATTTCCTTCTTGCACACTATGTTTGGTTATGCTCATGGTCTATTGCAGAAAATATGATGGCTATCCTAGCAGTGGATTGTGGGGGGAAGCCACATGATTTTTGGTGTGCACCAATTACACAATTTTGTACTTTCATGTATACATCTTTTGAGATGATTGTGGCAGAAAGCAAGTGGCTGGGAAAGCACTTGTTACTTTCTATTTTGATGCAGGCCAATGATGCCCTATGCTGGTTCCATGCATGGAAGTATATTTCACCTCCTTGGTCTCACAAGTTTATGCTTCCATATTTTGCTAATGGAACGTTGTTCAGAGGAAGCATTGTTTTGAAGGAGGGAATTAAATTGAATATGCCCATTGGGAGTGTGATTCTCCCTAATTTTCATGTTGTATGTTTTATGAGAAACAATGGGCAGCCCATGATTGCCAAGCTTCATCTCTTTCCTTCATGTGGGAGGAGAGTTTGAATTTTTGGAGAAGGCACTTCATGGTTTGTATGATTGATGGGGTGGCTTGGGTCTCTCTTGAAGACCAACATGTTTCAGCCATATATCAGCAGCAGCCCCACATGTATCATGAGAAGGAGGAGACTCATTGGGTATATGTGCCCTTTGGGAGAGAAGACCTCCATTATTTTTGCAACACATGCTCCAAGGGGAGTGTGGGAGATGATATGGTCACCATGTTCAACCATTTGTTTTCCCATGAGGTGAACCATATGATTGTTTGGATGCCATATGATGATGAACTCCAACTCATGACATATGAGATGACTTGGGCCAGAATGATTTGCAGCGTTGGAGGAGAGATCCTTGGAGATCTAGTCTTCATCTTGCCACTTGAGGGCAAGTATTTTGCAGCCTAGGATCATCATACACTCTACATTTATCCTAATTGGAGAGGAGGAAAGCGTGGGTTAGGCTATTTTGTCTACCAGGATCATAATTTCAGCCCACCTACATTGCGAGAGCCAAAGGTGGAGGACAGTTTCCAGGAGTTGCCTAGTTGGGAGGTAGCTCATTTTGTATGGATGATTGCTTGGGGGTGGAGGATCTACATGAGAATATTTCAGACTCCATGCCTTGAGTGGAGGATATTTTCAGTTCTACCCTTGCACTTGCTTGAGGGCAAGCAATCTTTGGGAGGGGAGGACTGTAATGTTCCAAATTTTTCAATAAAGTATTTGGAACATTAATTTTTCTTTTATTTTAATAAAAGGAATAAAATGGGTAAGGGAGCCCATGTAGCAGCAAAATAAACTCTCCTAAGGTGCAAAGAGTCACTTAAGTGGCTAATTTTCACATTCCATAGTATGAAAAGGGCCAAAAGGAAGAATACTAGGCCATGGTTGACCAAGTCAACAATGTGCCAAAGAGGGGAAGCTTGCACAAGAAGACTGCACAGTTTTGAATGGATGGAAAATAGAGGATGAGATAAACCCTAATGGGTGGGGTCCATGGAAAGGAAGCATTCCTTGCATAAAAAGGTGAAGGAGAGCCATTGTTCATTTCATGCTTGAGAATTTCGAATTGCAGCTCTCTTCAGTTGTTCAACTGAGATAGCTTGTGCCACTTAGCACAAGGGAGATTTCTATTTAGAAGTCTTATCTCCTTCATTGGGAAGCCTTGGAGGAGTTTTTCTTCATCTTCCTCACATCCAGGCTTGAGGCCAAAGCCATATCTTTCAGCTACAGCGTTTCTGTTGGGCAGATTCATTGGATTTGCTGGAGGTAGCAGTGAGGGATCATCATCCCACCATTTCCTAAGCTAGTTTTGAAGAGGAGGAGTTCTTATTTCTCTAATAAATCAGAAAAGAACATTTCTAGAGCTTTATTTCAGATTTTCGCATAGGGCCAAATGTTTCATCTTAGCCCCAGTGCAGTCACTCCCTCTTACAACGTTATTTTCAGAGGGCAATTGTAGGAGGATTCACCGGGGGAATCAGAGAGTGTAATCTTCATTGAAAGGGGCAGCCTTTCACTTAGAAGATCATTGGAGGAGGTTGCTATATTTTTTGCAACATTATTTCCCTTCTCCATTCATGTATTATTATTGAGTTGCAGCAGCTACACTGCAACTCCGACATTTTTGTATTTTATCATTTTGTACATGTATTGCAGCCAATCCTTCTAAGGATTGTTAGTTAGTTATTTTCAGGGGTTGAGAGCTTTCTCCCCCTCATTTCTTGAGCTGATAATCATATATCATCATATTTTCATTTTACTTACTGCAGTCTCCTCATATAACTGTGCATAAATAGCTAGGGCATTATTGTATAGCAATGTAATATTGAGTTTCCATGCATAATCTTAATTGAGGCTGATCTAGTCTATCTTAAGAGGTATTTTCCTCAAGATTTGTATCTATATTTTCTGCTTCACTTTATAAATCAGCTATGCACTCTTCTTGTATCATATGATGTATTATTTCATTGTTGTTCATTATTGAAGTTTTAGATGTTGTTGTAGCTAATCCTTTGAGCAAGATCTTCCTGAAGGAAGAAATATTTTCATAGCTATAGGCAGAGTCTGAGAAAGGGCTAGGAAGCCTCCAGTTCTCACCCTCTCTTTAGAGGTGAAATAACTGGTAAAATCCCTCTTATTCCATCTCTAAAATAGCCTTGTTCATATTTCCGACAAAAGGATTTCTTCAGTGGTGTAAAAACTGTTGATTTCCATTTTGGAACATTACAATCAACCAACCAACTATCCCATGAATCCGGAGGAGAGGAACTAGTAAGGGAAGAAATAATAATATATTCATATTCATTTCCAACATTACTTTCATACCTAGAGTATCATGACTTATTTTAAGGATGAAAATATTATTTATGGTCACTTGGAGCATATCTTCCTCTTCTTTTATATCTTCCATTGCGATCATTCCTTTGGTCATCTCTTATTATTCGACCAACAAACATGTTTTTGTTTCTTCTAGTGTTGTAGAGTGGACCGTTGTTCTTCTCGAGGCAATCGTGAACACAATGACCCTTCTTGTGAAAATTTTAGCATTCAATGTGAGATGATGTTCTATAATTCCTTTCTTTGCATTTCGAGGTGGAGGTTTTATTGAATTTGATGGAAATCCTTTTCATTTCTTCTTCTTGTTTTGAGTGACAAATGCAACGATCTCTCCCTCTTCATGTTTTTGAATGTAACATAAAAATAATAGCCAAATTCATGGGACATGTATTCCAAGCTAAATGTTGGGAAAAACATCTTAGGGTGGTTATTAATTTGGTTTATTATGGCTAAGGAAATTGGCAAAGGCAACAACAAAGGCTTTGGAAAGGAAAAGTGGAATTAATTGGAATTTTATTTATGAAAATAATGGAAATTAGGAGAAAAGGGAGGTGAAAGGTCACAAGTTGAATGTGAGGAGGAAAATGAAGGAAAATAATTGAAAATTAGGAAATTAGAGGCCTCATTAATAAAAAGGTTTATGAGAATCAGCTGGTAGCTTTTTTTAGTTCATTTTTGGAGCTCTCTCTCTATATTCTCTCTCTCACACACTCTCTCACACTTAGAGAATTATTGGAACACTCTAGCATTGGGTCATGGAAAGCATAGGAAGGAAAAAGAAAGAAACGGGAAGAAAAGATCAAGAAATGGAGAGAAAGATCAAGCATCTATAGTGGTATTACTTGTAGGTATAGATTTGCATGTGTAATTTCATTTTTATAATTGGCATGCATGGTAAATCAATGTGTGTATTTGGTTCTCTTGTTTTCATTGGCATGTGATTTTCTAGGTGTCATAGTGGATTTTAGCCTTTCCTTGCCATTTTTGGATAGCCATGGTGTGATGGTGGTTTCTCTTATTTGGTTGATTTGGATTTTCGGATGGTATTGAAGCTGAGTCAGGCTAAAATAAATAACACAAGGCCTAGTGATCCCTGGACCGGTAAAGGTTGGATTGTGGTAAAACTACATTTTTGTACCTCGGTATGCCTAGGAATCCTCAACCAGTTAATAGCAGGATATACGGTAAATCTTAGGGGTGTGTGCCCTCGATCAAGCCTAGGAATACTTAACTTGTGAATGATGAGATATACGGTAAATCTTGGAGGTAGAGTCTCGATAAGGCCTAGGAATCCTCAATCAATGAATGGCGGGATATACGGTAAAGCCTAGAGACTTAAGTCTCAATTATGCCTATAAATCCTTGACTGGTGAATGGTGGGATATACGGTAAAGCCTAGAGACTAGGAGTCAGGAAAATTCCTCATGGTGTAATTGGAGAGATCCAGAGGCATCTATGTTTTTTTAGGGCCTGGTGATCTGATGGGGATTAGGGTAGAACTTGGCTGTATTGATGAGGGTTTAGGCCTAGTGATTCGACGTGGATTATGGTAAATATTGAGGAAACCCTAGTTGGTTTTGTTTTGAGTTCCACATTCATGCCTCGAATATGGCACAGGGGTGATTTCATGAAAGAAAGATTTGGTTCAACCCAATATGTGGTCGGGTGGTTCGTGGAAGTCCCATGCCTAGTTGGCTTAAGAATTCATTGATAAGATATCCTTCCTATTGGTATTTCATCTGTAAATGTATTAGTCCATATGTATTTTTTATGGTTGACATATCTTATTATTTTGTTGGTTATATGTTATTTATGAGTATGTTTTACGATAGACTTGATGTAGGGCTCTTATCATGTTTTGATTAGAAAATGAATGTACAATGAATATATGACCTAATAGATGATAATTCGGCTATTTTGATAAGGCATTAATGCTTATTGATGATTCTCAGATAAGTATAAGACCCTTATGCTTAGATCTATTGTTATGACCTATAGATTACATATATGTGACATGTTTGACGAAATTCATATCATGGTTAGTAAGGGTCAGATCAAGTACTTGTACTAATTATTGCATTAACAATGTTATTCCATTGTTATTTATCATTTATGAAAATTTATTGAAGTTCTGGGTAGTGGCCTGAGTCCTGGCCCTGAAAAGGTGGCATGGAATTTGGCGTTTTTGGCTCAGAACTGCCTAGAAAATCCCACATTCATTGGCATGCCTTGTTGTGGGAGCGACTAGAAGGCCTCAGTCACATGCATGGATTTTGATGGGAGAATATGAGGGTCCAGATCAATAAAACAATAATTTGTCTCAGGAGTTATGCAGCTGGAAGGGTTGGGTTATAGAATTATGGAAGAACAAGTCAGAACGTTAAGATTGACTGAGGAATAGAGTATTAGGAATTGGTTTTTGTTTCCTAATCATACCTTGATTCATTTATATTGTTTTGAAATGAAATCTTTTCCATTACCCAAGTATGACTTTCCATTGTTATTTTCTTATGAATCCCTTAGACAAAAGATTATGGAAAATCAGTCACACTTTGTTTCTAAGAAAAATGGTTCATTATTTAGTTATCCATATGTTATTTCTGCTTTGATTGCTAAAAATAAAAATGCAATAGATTCTTTGGAAAAATAAATGTTGTCTTTTGGATTTCTGCAGGATGACGGCTAACATTATGATGCCTTGGGAATCATCTTAGGCTTAAAGAAGCAGGTTGGATGATCAGCCTATGTTTATGAAAAAGGGCTAGAAGTGGAAAAGTTGGAAAATACTACAATTATTGTCGATGATACCGTACACTCAACAATAATGTACCTATAGGAATGTAGGAAGCAGAAATATAGATTGAGTCGGGTAAAATTCTGAAATTCAGATACAAGAAGGCGATGAAGAACTTGTGGTTTCTTTCTCCACAACCCCTACATCCAAAAGGAAATTAGAAACCTTAACTCCGCCCAAAGTATCATAATGGGTAAAACCAAAGGAAAATGATGTGGATGATGACATGTTAAAATGAGAAGTTGAATAATTCAATAAATAAATACGACAAGCATTGGAAGATATAAAACCCAAGGATTTGGGGATGCAACCCCTCGACATTAAACATATGTTTACTAAGAAGAAGAAAATAATAATGAATGGTGTGGATTTGGTCATATTCTCGGAGAAATCACAGTCAATAGATATCCTAACACTTAAGGATGTGATCCCCACAAGTGGACCCTGATTTATCTATGGTACTAACTTCGAGACGAATGTTTTGAACTTCACAGTCATCCAACCAGAGATTGGGGAGAATCAACACATGTTATATTCTAAGACCTATTCACTGGCCAATAATTTGGGAAGAAATATGAAAGAAATGTGTGAGAAGGTTTCTAACCAATTTCATGTGGAATGTGTGGCTTTGAGAACAAAAAATAACCAAATAAAGTAATTAGAATACATATTCGTTCGAAAATCCATCCAACCCAAAGATATTGTGCCTATAAATAAATTGTTGGAAGGAAAAGGAAAAATAAATCAAAGCCCTTCAGTCAATCCTTAAAATTCTTAACCATGATCCTCACATCTTGATCCAAGCATTTGAGAGAAAGGAAGAGATTTAAACTCGCCTTAAAGAAATAGAAGTAACCTTATGGCTTAAATAAGAAGAATGGTTGAGCAGTCTAAAATATATAAAGTTGTTGAAAGAAGAATCCCACTAATAGGAGTAACATCATCTGAAACTTTTGGCAAAATACAAAGCCTCGATTGATCAAGCTCTTAATTCCACCCAAGCATCTGAAACCGAAGATTCTAAGATATTACATGTCAAAATAACCTAACTAGTGTATGAACTAGAATTGGCTGAAGCAGGGAAGGAAGGAGTTGAATGTATAGAGGAGACCTTGGGAGGTCGGAAGAATGGAGAGATCGATCAGATTCAAACCACCTTGAAGGACAATGATGATGAATTTAATTCCTTATAGGAAGTGATTCGAGTCAATCTAACAAGGAGGCAAGCACTAGTACAAGCCAAGGGAGAGATATGGAAGGAGATTTGGTAAAATATCTCTACATTCAAAGCTTGTGTTGAGATCCTTTCATATTGCGAGAAAGGAATAATCAAAAGTGCGAATTTGGAAGCAAAGAGCACAACCATGACCCTTGATGAAATTCTAAGTGATTTCGACTCACTCATCGATATTGTCAATACATTAGAAGATGAAACTTTGGGAGGACTAGGTCTACCTCCCAGATATAAATGTGTTTTATCCTTCTGCATGTTTAAGGAGAAGCAGGATTTTATGCAAATAATGCGGGATAAATTCAAGAATTTTGTCAAAGAGAAATGATTTTAGGACCGATTGGAATTATCTCAGTAGGTTTGGCATGCCTTCATTCTATGGAAAGGATAATTGGGTGGTGTCCTAGTAAAACTTTTGCGATCAACTAAATAATATAGAACAGGATCTGGGATGTCTGGTGATGCAAGGCGAGGAAGCGGTGTCCTCATCCACAATTGTAAATGTTCTCTACAGGGATTTTACCATTCTATCTGGTATCAATAAGATTATACATAATCTTCCTACAACTTTGTATCAGAACATATCTCAGCTTTTTTTGGTCCTTAACAAATTTAAGAATGTGCCTTGGTTGTTGTTATATGTACAAATCCCTTCCGTAGACAAAATAAATCTCCCTTAAATCCTAAGGGAAAAATATAAACAAACAGACATAAGAATATCTCTTTCCTTAAGCTAACTTTGTTTAAATCATTAAAAATATATAATGAGAGTGGTGCTCCTACCACTTTGCGAAATCCTTGATGAAGATCCTTGATTTGTCCTGATGTAGCTCCTCAATGCTTTGATGAGACCTACAAACACAAACCTAGAAACACAAACATACAAGGGATCAAAGTCATATGCAATATAATGATCTAAAACAAGCTTAATCGAATGATCAAGGAAATTAGAAATTGAAATTACCTTAATGAATACATAAAGAGTATAGACCATTCATAATTCCAATAAGATAACACAATGAGAAAAATTATTCAAATGTATTAATTCAAAGATAAAATAAGATCATTACAACCTGGCCTTGATGTCAAGGAGGTTCCTCCTAAATTCCTCTAATCCATCTCCTTGGATGATAAGCTTGCCAATCCAAAATTACAATCATAATACTACCATTTGTGAACTCCCCTAACCCTTTAGCCTCTACTCAATTTATAGGACAAATGGAGGATGTTTCAGATCCACAAAAGAGGGATGATATCCATTAATAGCGGGATTAGGGTTCCTTGATCCAAGGGAATTACCTCCATGTTTAGAGGGGTTTGGCTCAAATAGATATGAACTAGAATATTCTAATTGGGATATATTCACCCAACAATGCTTCTAGAATTTAATTTTTATTTTTACTTTTCGTTGAGTCACTTGTGCAATCTGTAATGGAAAAAAAAGCACATTTATGCTTGAGTCTCAATGGAAGAAACTACACATGCACAGAAACCGACTAGAAAAAGTGTTCAAGTCATGTTAAAAAGGTTAAAAGGCCTTTTTACCCAAACTTCATGATTTGGTCAAGGAATATAAATGATTGACTTGCAAAGGAGTGCACTGGAAAATATGTATGGATGGTGAGATATTTGTTTTAACCATCAAATGAAATGGTCATAAAATGACGTGTAACAGTTGTCCACCCTTGATTGGGATGAACTAGATAAATAGAGGAATCAATTTAAACGAAACCTTGTGATAGAGTAGGTTTCTTCCACATCACAAGCCATCCAACCAGTACATCCAATGCAGTTCGTGACAGAACAACCATAGGATTGGGGTGAAATCCCTTTTATTACCATGCAAGCACCAACTATCAGGATGCATGTAGCCCACTCATTATGTCCCATAGGCTCAATGAACAAAGTCAAATCGTATAAGTTGTGAAGGCTCCACAACGAATAGTTACTTCATTTTAAATTTATCTTATTTAAATTTGAATTTGAATTGGTTAAAATTAAGACAATTACTAATAAAGTTACTCTTAAGACTAGTATTTAAAACCTTGTTTGCCATTAAGGGGGGGTTGTTGACAGAACTGTGAATTTTATAATTTTTGGAGAAATTCTCGTACATGCTGAACAGTTTTATTTTACATATCTGAAGTTGATCCCTATTATTTTAAGAAGCCTTTTTTATCCGTTATTCATTTTTTATTAGCAACTATAGAAACTAAAGCAGAGGCTTTCCCTCATTTAGAGAATAATACGTTTGGTTTTGATGATTTGATATATATTATCAAACATAGGAATAAACGATCCGTGCTTGAATGTTTTCAGTTGAAAGCTTGTACCCAACTTAGCAATAATCGGTATTCTACATTAGTGATTGTAACAGTGTCATGTCATAATTTTTTTACATAATAGCTCTAGCATTTCAGAAATCTCAAAGTTTTTCTATGTTCTTTGTAGATTCTGGTTTCAATATTTATTATTGAATGCATCCATCTGCAAAGGCTTAAAGGAGAATGTTAATAATTTTTGTACCTATTGCATAAATCTTTATCCAATACTAAAATGACTGGTATATTTTAATTTTTGTGTTTATTTCTATTTTCCTTTTCTTCTTCAACTCTCTTGCTATTTTCTCCTAAGTTTATATGTTATCTTCTTCATTTCATTCAGATCGTAGTTTTTGAGGTTGTTTTTGAGTCTATTTTTACATGTCACTTATGTTAATGTCACAATATACTACAATGAATTGTTATCTATACCTAACCTTACTTTATTTTTTATTTAAAATAATATAATTAACCATCAGGGTTACCCCCTATGGTGAATTGGAGGTCAGTCGTAGCACCTAGTGTGGGAGGACTTCTTAGTCCTTAGTGAACGTGCATTCGAGTCATTCATATGTGGGGACAATTTGAGCACTGAAACACTGAGTTCACCAGTGTATAAACATTGTAATTGTGGACATCCCTGAAGCATATGGCATACTCCTCAGCAGGAACTATTCTAGAAAATTACAAGGGTATTTTTCTACAAACTGGTCACATTTATTAATTCCATACAAGGGTAGGAATAACCAGATTCGAGTGGAAAGTGAGTCATACATAAAAAAAAAGTGACACCGCTTGAGGGCCACAATGATCCTATTGCTTTTGTCGATCTGATTTTTGGAAATTATTTTCTATAAACTGACCATGAGCCTGTTATAAGGCACAACCATCACCCGTTCCACCAGATACACAATTGGAGCTTCGTCCTTGTTCTCCAGTTGGTGCAAATGAATCCTCTAATATAGGTGTACATAGTTACAATAATAATAGTATAGGAAGAAAAATAGTATTTAATAATATATGGACTCTATATATTGATGGTTCAAAAACGTAGGATGGCTCTATAGATAGTTGCATACTCATAGACCAGGGTAAAAATAAGCATATCCTTTCATGTCATTTGGAGTTCGAGTGTACCAATAATATTTCCAAATATGAAGCACTTGTACCTAGACTAAAGAAAGCCATTGATCTGAAGGTAGATATCCTCAAGGTAATTGGTGACTGAGAGGTCACTCACTCATTAGGTATGGGATACTCTCCACTATGTTTCATCAAATCTTAAAAACTACCAGCAAGAGGTATGGTGTTTGATTAATCATTTTAAATATTTTAATATCATTTATGTTCCTAGGCTTAGAAATGTTGTAGTAGATGCATTACCAAATGAAGTCACTAGGATGTTGCCATTGAAAAATGGTTTTTGTATTGAAATTGTATACAAACCATATGTTCCTAACAAGGTAACTAATTTGCATGTTTTCAATGACGACCAAAAAATATTGAACCTTATGGCTAATGTTGATGTATTCAAAGATGATGGGATAGAAGAGGATGAGCATTATCATGCTTTTCAGGAGGCATCTATTGCAATTAAATGAAGAATTATTCCCAAAGTTGTGGTTTCCCTAGAGAAGTTGTATGACCTGCAAAACCGATTTATAGGACCTAACTCTGAGTTCAAAGTTATCATATGAACAAGTCGATCTAGGAACTCAAGAATATCTGAAATACATATACCTCGGTACATGTTGTTCTCCATAGGAATGAAAGGAATTTATTCACTTATTAAAAAAATATCATGATGTGTTTTCATGGACATATGATGATTTAAAGACATGTGATACTTGTGTTATATAGCACGTAGTTTCCATAAAATAAAGGGTAAAAACTTTCCAACACAAACTAAGGAAAGCTCATACAATGTTGGAACTCCTCATCCAAAAGGAATTGATATTTTGTTTATGCTCGTATCATTTTTAAAGATAGACACTCCACCTGGGTTTCGAACTTGGTCCCAATTAGAGATACGTCTAGTGAAATAAGGTTATGTGTAGATTTCCACTATCTCAACTAAGAATCTGATAAGGATAATTACCCATTGCCATAAATGGAATAGATCCTCCAAACATTATTTGGGTCTGAGATGTTCTCGCTACTAGATGGTTTATCTAGTTAGAATCAAGTGCTAGTAACAGAACCATAAGACTACCTTCAGGACCAAATGGGGAACATTTTCATTCAATAGATTTCCATTTGAACTTATTAATTTTGGTGCTACTTTCCAAAGAGAAATGGACATCACTTTCTGTGTCCTTATTGGTCAAAGAATAGTTGTTCATTTGGATGATGTTACTGTATTTTACAGGAGAATATCATATTATGTACATAATCTGAAACTAAAATTTGAGTGGTTTCGAAAGTATGGGATTTATTTCAATCTCGAGAAAAGTGTCTTCGGTGTGTGAGAAAGGACTCTCTTAGGGCACATCATTGCATTTAAGAGAGGAATTAAAATTAATCCTAAGAGGGTGAAAGCTATTACACAAATCTTGTTCCCAATTAATAAGAAGGATATGTAGTCTTTATTAGGAAATATCAATTTCCTGAGAAAATTCATTTTTGATTATGCTAAAATAGTTAATCCTATACAGGAGATGATTACGAAATATACAACATAAAAATGTGATAAATGGGAAAAGGACGCTTTAGATCAAATCAGGTAGGAAATTTCTGATTAACCCACAATATTCAGTCCAAGGTATGGCAAAAAAATCATGATTTATACCTTATATTCATATTCGTCAATTGTGGTTGTATTGACTCAAAAATATACTGAAGGAAATGAGTGGCGTATTTATTTTATAAGCACCAACCTATAGGGGCCATAATTAAATTACCATTCCGTAAAAAAAAAAACATATGTTGTATATAAGGAAATTATGTATTTTAGGCCCTATATTTTAAAATATCACACGATCATATTTGTACCTCATCTAGTGGTCAGAACATTGTTCATGCAATAGGATCTGGGTGAGAAGAGGGCTAACTAGATTACCGGCTTACAATAATATGACCTGGGTTTCAAACTAGTTCATATCATAAAGTTTCGTGGCCTCTGTAAGCTAGTAGTTGAATAAAGAGATGCTCCCGAGCAAGATATTTCATATTGGGAGCAGGAGATAGAAATGTACAATGTTGAACATGTCCCTCAGTCCACATCTACAATTCCATGGTATGATGACATGTGGAAATTTATAGAGCATGGCACCTTGTTGATGTACTTATCTAATAAAAAAGAGGGAAATCCCTTTAAAATATCTATCCTACCAGGTAGTTCATGCAATTCTTTTCAGAAAGCACCACAATGGTGTCCTGCTAAGATGCCTTGAGCCACAAGATACAAAGAAGGTACTCAGAGACTTTCACGATGGATAGGTAGGTGGTCACTATGTGGGCGACACTACAACATATAAAGCTATGAGGGATAATTATTATTGGCCCACTTTTTTCAAGGATGCTCACACTTATGTCCATAAGGGCACATCTTGTAAAATATGTGTTAGTCAAGATCAAAGTTCAGCTACCCCACTACTACCAATAGCAGCTGAGGAACCATTCCAATATTTGCGCCTACATGTTATTGGATAAATATTTCCTCACTTATCAAAGAAACACCTATATCTTCTAGTAGGGACATACGATTTCACTCAATGTTCAGAAGTAGTTCCCTTGAGACAAGTAAATGACTAGGAATTCATCTAGTTTTTGTCACAAAACATTATAACAAGGTTTGGTGTTCCAATGTCACTTGTCTTTGATATTGCGACTTAATTTTCATCATTAAAATCTTATGAATTCACATTATAAAATGGGATTATTGTAAAGCATGCATATAATTATTTCCTCCAAGTAAATGGTTTGGTTGAATTGAAAAACAAAAATATTATTTGTATAATAAAGAAAACTATCTTATCTAAGAAAAGGAACCAGAATAACACTTTTACCAATGCATTATGGGATGACCGTGTAACCCCTAAGCCTTCCCTTAAGAGATCACCATAATTTATAGATTACGGTAAAGAAGTTATATTTCCCCTTAACCTGTATCTAATAGCCTTGCAACTCTCCCAAGAGTCCCAAGGTATAAATTTCCTTATGGTTCAGAGAAGGATAGACACTTTACTCAAAATCTAGGAAGAAAGGCTCAAATCAAAAGAGATATTTCTCTTTCACCAAAACCTATGTAAAGCACTAGTTTGATAAAAAATATGCAGGGGAAAATTTTTTATGATGTGGGTGACCTAGTACTAAAGTGGGATATACCGCAAGAAGAAAAGGGAAAACACATGAAGTTCCAACCTTTTTGGATTGGACCATTCACCATCTAAGAAAAGATCAGTTATAATACATTCAATCTGAAATCCTTGGACAAGAGGATTTCCCCCCTTCCAATAAATTGCCGAGATATGAAGCATTATTTTCACTAGTAGCTACATGTTGCACTTCTTGTATAGCTTTTTCTGTTTCTTTTCCTTTTCATGACTGTTGATCGTACTTGTGTCGTGTTACTCATGTCTTGTATTATTGTGCTTGTTGGTCATTGTGCATAAATAAGACACTGTTTAAAATTGCATGAATTAAAATTATTTTGTGGTGTAATAAAAGAGAAGCATGACAACCCCAAAGCTTAGCCTTCTATTGTTATCCTTCTTTGTTTGGGAAAATGTGATAGGTTGATATAAGCCCAGATGGAAAATACGATACATCCAAAAGGAGAAAATTTAGATATTTTCCTATGCCAGTATATAAACTACTCAACTTGGTGTAAATATACTTGTGAAGTTAATGCTTTTCCAATCTAGTAGAGAAAGGATAAGGGGAAAATATAAAGCGAGAAAACCAATGTCATAGGTTCTAAAATACTTATTTGAATAGGTGAGCTCCTCTTCTCTCAATAATTTTGGATCCATCTCCCGCCTGTTGAAAATAATAAGTGCCAATGCATATTCCTATTAAATAAATAATTAAAGGATGAAATAAGAGAAAGGATTCCTATTCAGGTAGGTGAATCAAGAGACATTGTCGGGGGACTGTCAAGGCTTGCTAGTAGCGAAGCAATGTTTGTGCTCTTGAAGTGACTCTGTCGTGGTACTGTCTAGGGCTGTTGGAAACAGAGCAACAACATATATGAAAAATCATACTATGAATATCAAAAACTCATTGTGAAAATCACCCTTTCCTAGATTGAAACAATTGTGATATGATGTATCTTTTGTGTGTTTAATCAAGTAGAAGAAAGATAGGTACTATGTGTATAATCAGGTCGAAAGGGGGAGATCAAGACAATATAATTAATGAATCAATAATTCCTGAATCTCTATCCCTTTAACCAAAAGCTATACCTAGACAAAGAAGTTGAATCTCACGTAGTGTGTTGCCAAGTGTTGTTACTAATATAACATCCTCCAAAAAATTTCACTACATTAGAATTTTAGAACCTACTTTATTGTCTTATCTAGTGTCACCTTGATCATCAAGTGTTGTCTCATGTCATTCTATATGTTTCAATTTTCTTGAATGTTCTTAAGTTTCATCGCATTGATTAGAAAACATTTAGTGAATTTCATCGTCAAGACATCTTTGTTTTTGTAAAACAATATTTTTGGTCGCAGTCGCACACACTTCATCTATTATACTTGGGGAATGCATGTAAAGTGGCATTTTGATGTATACTTATCATTTTTCAAGCTTGTATATTTTTTCTTGATGACTTGGTAAGTGTCACACATGGTTTTATGTATGAAGCCATCATGTTCACCCATCTCCTTATATCCTAGGCTCGAACAAATTTCAGCTGCAAAGCAAACCCGCCAATGAAAAGAATGCATGAGCACACTCTTAGGGATTGATCAAAAATCCTTTTTTGTTTTAAAGTGCACCATGCACCCTCCAAGAGTGAAAATTGAACTCTTGAATCCCTTTCCCCTTCCTTGTTTTGAATTGTGCCCCTTTTAGAAACTAAGTCTTCCTTTGAGCGCACTTCTTTGACCCAAAGGAATGTGCCCTCCTCTAGCACATGACCACACCCTAAAGGATTTAAGCTCCACACTTTAGCCTTCCAAAATATTCCATTTACCCTCCTAACCCTTTGAATACATGAGCACAATCTAAAGGCATGAATATTCACCCTTCAGCCTTCAGGTTTACACCATGCAGCCTCCTTGGCCTCTTGAGTTCATGATCACACCCTGATGGTCTGAATCCCCCATCCTTCAGCCTTCATTAATGCTTTGTGTTCCCTCATTCTCTACCCTAAACACACATTGTACTTCGGAAGCCATAATCCTTCCCCTTCATCCTTTGGAATTTGTTAGGTCCATATATTACTAGTATAGTCCCTTATTGTTGTTAGTGTAACCCCCTTATTGTTATTGTTGTACCCCTATAACCTCCATATTGTTATTATTGTGCCCTTAAATTATTATTATTAGGTCGACTAGGATTACATTGTGGCCCCATGGACTCCTATATATAGAAGGGAGGTTTTGTCATTTGTATCATCCAAGAATTGTTCATTTATGTAATGTATTGGAGGTTTCCCCCTCAAAGTGGTTGATTTATAAGGCATTGATCTCTCTTTTCTTCTATTTTTGGAGTTGGTTTCACAACATTTGTATTAAAGCTTTGGATTCTAGGGTTTCGTTGCTCCAAACAAGTCATCATGGAATTTTCGTTATAAATTTTTTTCTACGAAGGTGAAAAAGCTGAAAAGTTTATAGCACGAAGACGAAATCCAAATGAAAATCATCACAAAATTTCAGAGCTTGGTTCGCAATATTTTTTTAGATATGGTTTGTGGAAATTAGGGCTTTTTCAGGCTCCCAAAATTCATTGCAAAGATGTGATCATGGGAAACTCTTCATAACTCTCTCTCTCTGAGCATCGGATTGGAATGATTTAAAAAGTGGCCGCAAGTACACAGAATTTAGTTTCTTTTCTATCAATTTCAAAGCCGAAGAAGGACATAGTGACACGTGGAAAGTCGTACAAGTTCGATCTACTAAACCAGTCCATAATTAGGTCATTGTGGGAGATTGGACATAACTTTGTCTTGAAGAATCCAAATCAGGTCAGATCTGTGGAATTCGAAAGAGGATTCAGAAGGCTACCTTAGGGCCAAATTTCAGATATTGAATATCTGAAATCATAGAGATAATTTAGTTTGAATATTGATCTCCTAAAAAGAAATAAAAAGGTGTGTATTTTTTTCCGAATTGCGTATTAAGTCTTGTGTAAAAAATCAGTTTGAAGTGTTTCCAAGGGCCTATTGAGCATATATTTTAGTATTGGGTTCTGAAATGCCTCCTAAAAAGAATTCAACACCTGTGAAGTCCTCAGAATACTCTACTATGACTCATGAAGCTGAAGAATTGCAACATGATCTATCAAAATTACAAGAGCAAGTGCACCAAATTTTTCTCTCGCAAAGAGCAGCAAAAAATGAAATGGAAGTTTTGAAGAAAGGCATGGAAGCGAAGATGGATGGTTTGAAGGAAGGCATGGAAGCTAATATGGATGGCGTGGAAGATAAGATGGAGGACATGGAAGAAAAAATGAAAGACAACATGGAAAACATGAAGAATGATCTAAAAGCAGACATGGAAGTTTTGACAAAGTTGATCTACAAGAAATGATTCCTAATGGTGAAAAGATAGTAGAGGAAACTCATGATGAGAAAAAAATAAATGTTAATCGTGATTTCATAAACTCTAATGTTGGATTGAAGAACCACCATATTCCAAAAATGGATATGAGGAAGTTTGATGGAAAGGATCCTGTAACATGGATACTACAGATGGAGCAATATTTTGATCTCCATAACGTGCAAAACACACAAAAGGTACGCATTGCAAATTTACATTTAGAAAAAAATACATTTGTATGGTATCGATGGCTTTTCTCCCGTAAAAAAATTGTCACTTGGTCAATTTTTACAGAGGAAATGATAGCACATTATGAGGATTCCATTTTCAAACCCTTCCTTAGAAAATTTGTGCTAGTATTTTTTGATGATATAGTAATCTACAACAGGTCTTGGAAGGATCATTTTCAACATGCTGACAAGGTGCTCAAACTATTAGAGGAGAAACAATTATATGCAAAAACATCCAAATGTTTCTTTGGAGTACAAGAGGTGGCATATCTAGGTCATATTGTATCTCACGAGGGTGTTAAGGTAGACCCTAACAAAATTAAAGCCATTAAGGAATGGAAAGTCCCCACAACCATAAAGAAATTGCGCACATTTCTCGGGTTAATAGGGTATTATCGCAAGTTTGTTAATAATTATGGGAGAATAGCAACACCTCTAACAACATTATTGAAGAAAGATGTTTTTTCATGGACTCTTGAAGAAACTAAGGCCTTTGAACATCTTAAATAGGCAATGTGCCTAGCACTAGTCTTAGCTACGCTAGACTTCACAAAAACCTTTATTGTGGAATGTGATGCCTCAGAAAATGGAATTGGTGTTGTTTTAATGCAAGAAGGAAGACCCATTGCTTTTGAAAGTCCTTCAATCAAAGGAAAGTATTTAAAAAAGGCTATTTATGAGAAGGAAATGTTGGAAATACTACATGCACTAAAGAAATGGATACCTTACCTAATGGGAAGACACTTCAAGGTAAAAACTGATCATGATAGTCTTAAACACTTTTTTTGGAACAAATAATATCTTTAGAAGAGTAGCAAAAATGGGTCACAAAGATGTTGGGTTATGACTTTGAAATTGTCTACAAAAAAGGGAAGCTAAATGTTGTTACAGATGCACTCTCAAGAAAGGATGAAAAGGTGGAAGCATTGCTTTGCGCCATTTCAATTATCCAACCAAATTGGATAAGCGAAGCAAGGGATGAATGTAAGAAGGACAAAGAAGTGTGGACTCTCATTCAAAATTTGTAGCAAGATCATAGTACATCTGATACATTTAGTTGGAAAAATGATTCCTTATGGTACAAAGATCTCTTATATATTTGCAAGAGTTCCAAAATAAAACAAAAGATTCTTTTGGAATTGCACACTTCTCCTTTACGAGGACACTCGGGATTTTTAAAAACTTACCACAGGGTGAAGGAAGAATTTTTTGGGATGGCCTTAAATCTGATATTCAAAATTTTGTGGCGGAATGTTTGGTTTTCCAGCAAAATAAAGTTGAGACAATTAAGACCCCAGGTATTCTACAACCTTTATCCATTCCAAGTCAATGTTGGGAGGAGATTTTAATGTATTTTATCACAAGTTTACCTAATTCCGAAGGAAGGAGTGTCATCATGGTGGTAGTTGATAGAATTACCAAGTATGCACACTTTTGTGCATTATCTCATCCATTTAAAGCGAGCACATTTGATACTGCATCTATGGAAACAATTTAAAAGCTACATGGAAACCCGAAGATTATTGTAAGTGACAGAGATCCCATTTTTACAGGAAATTTTTGGACGGAATTATTTTCTTGTTTGGGTACTCAACTAGCTGATAGCTCATATTATCATCCTCAATCCGATGGTCAAACAAAGATAGTGAATAATTTTTTGGAAGGATATCTTTGTTGTTTTGTATTTGATAAGTGAGGACAATGGGTCAAGTGGTTACCTCTCGCTGAATGGTGGTATAACACTTCCTTCCATACTGCAGCAAAAATGACCCCATTTATGGCACTTTATGGATATCATCCACCATCCATCACATCTTCTTTAAGGGAAAATTCTAGGGTTCAAGCAGTGGAGGATCACATCGAGCATCAACAAGAAGTTCCCCAACTCTTAAAGGATAACCTAAATTTGGCACAAAATCGAATGAAACAACAGGAAGATCAACATCGCAGTGAGAGAAGTTTTGATGTGGGAGACTGGGTATTTTTACGGATACAACCATACAAAAAAATGTCCCTCAAGCAAGCTAAGAAGGATAATAAATTATCGCCAAATTACTATGGTCCTTACAAGGTTTTTCAAAATATTGATATTATTGGAGCTTCTTGCTTCTTCGCAAGTGCATCCAGTTTTCCATGTTTCATGCTTAAAAAAGGTTATAGGGGACAAACTTCAAGTTCAAAAAATATTTCCAGAACTTGATGAGAAAGGAAAAACCATATTGGAACCTGAAGCAGTCACGGAAACAAGAACTCGACAACTACGAAATCAATCAATTTTAGAGTATCTCATCAAATGGAATAACTTACCCACTGAAGATTCTACATGGGAGGATGAGAATTTTATACAAAAGCACCCAGATTTACTCAAGCGTTGAGGACAACACTTTTTTGAAGGATAGGATCATGTTAGGTCCCTATATTACTAGTATAGTCCTTTATTGTTGTTAGTGTAACCCCCTTATTATTATTGTTGTACCCCTGTAACCCCCATATTGTTATTATTGTGCCCTTAAATTATTATTGTTAGGTCGGCTAGGATTACATTTTGGCCCCATGGACTCCTATATATAAAAGGGAGGTTTTTTCATTTGTATCATCCAAGAATTTTTCATTTATGTAATGTATTGGAGGTTTCCCCCTCGAAGTGGTTGATTTCTAAGGCGTTGATCTCTCCTTTCTTCTATTCTTGGAGCTAGTTTCACAACAGAATTGTGCCATGCGCCCTTCCTTGACTGCCTCTTTCTCTTGAAAGCATGTTGATGCCCTAAAGCCTTTCCCCTTCATCCCTTTCACCTTTCAAAGAGCGCCCTTTCACCCAAAATATCTCCTTTCTCTTTCAATAGTGCATTGTTAAGACATGAACATAAAATATGCATTACACAAGTTTGAATAGGATATTTCCAGGGCAATGGGTGATTAAAGCTACAAGTATTTCAGGAACATCGTGGAAATCATGCATGAAAAATATTAGACAAATAAGGAAAACAAAGCAAGAATATAAGAACAAAGGACACAGTGAAATATTGATGATAAAATCACCCTAAAGACTCCATTATATCAATGACCCTTGGAGGGTGAATAAATCAATGATCGGAAGTTGCATGAAGAACAAAGACATGAGTGGTAGCCATGTCTCAATTGAAGAAATTCCATGTCATCAGCCACTATTAGTCTCAGTCATCGAGGATAGTGATATGTCCCGTCGTCACCACATGATGACGTGGAAGTTATGATGTAATTATGTAATAACTATAAAGAAAAATAAGTAGAATTATAAGAGTTATGTTTTGAAAAAGGAGTCATGGAAGTCCAAAAGACATGTAATACCAAGAGTCATATGTAATTCCAAAAGTCATTTGGAGGTCCAAAGGTTGTAGAAGTTCAAAGGTCATTAGGATTTGGAAATTCAAAGAGTTATGCGGATGTGAAAGGTCATTCATCAAGTTATGAAATGATCCTCATTTCTCTTTTAAAGGAATTTTAACCTTATATTCTCCCACAAGGCACTAGAGAGTCAGAGTTGGTACTTAAGTAGTGGCTCTAATGCTCCACTATTGGAGCTAGTGATGTTCATTGTATTTATGTATTTTGGGACTTAGGCTTAATATCGAAGCCTTCCGGGCTAACACATTTTCACACATGGATTGTGGATGTTTCTAAGACTGCTCTTTGGATGTTCATGATTCATGTTTTCTTTCACATGTACTCGATTAATTGAACTATTTTGGTGACTTCGATGCTTAACTTATTGGAAATGTGTTGTAATGTTTATAATTATCATCGCATTGATCCGTATTTATGCAGGAACGCAATAGAATAAACACATAACCATAAATACAGAGATGCAGCGGAAATAACACTTCATTTCATTAATATCAAAGAACTGAAATTTGCTTACAGACAGAATGGAAATAAAACTAGCTAGGGCACTGGTAGCTATCTCTGAGAAGAGATGTGGCAGCTACAGGCCTCTGAAATGAGTTACAATGAGGCTCGAGGGCCTATTTATTATTGAGAAACAATGGAGAACCCTCAACATCCCAAAAACCTAACCCTAGGAGATCAAGCGCCAAAACTATGGGGCCCGTTTGGGTAAATTGGTGTTTCAACTTCCCAGGGACGTAACTTTGGCATACTATCTCCGTTTGACGCACATGATACATCATTAGAAAGCTCTATCCGAGGACTAAAAATTTTGTGACTTAATACCCAAAAAACGTCGTTTAGGGCCTCAAAACGGCTCCGGAAGTTCAGGACCCGAAAAACTGCTAAAAATAGTAAGTTATGCCAAAACTGAAAAACTGAAAGAGACAATGGTGGGGGCCCAAGTGGAATAGGCGGGTGGCCACCAATATCCACCTGGATCATTCCTCCCCCCTTAGGAAGCAATGGTCCCCATTGCGTTAAGTTCCTCCATGAGATGAGGAAATTTCTGCTGAACTTGGTCCCTGGTGAACCACTTTCCTTGGTGCGGGAGTTGGCCAGCTTTGACAACCCGATACAGTTGGATCTGCTGTTGACGAGTGTTCTTGATTTGCATGTCCATGATACAATCTGTGGTGGCTTGTTCCATGCAGTCTGGGTTTAACTCTGTTGGTGTGAGTTGTTCTGCAATGTCCGAGGTGTCCAGTAGAGGTGGAAAGTAAGGACGAAGGCGATCCACATTGAAGACTGGGTGCAGACCAAGGAATGGTGGAATACTAAGCTCGAAGGCATTGTTACCTACGGCCTTGGTGATGGTGTACGGCCCGTATCGTAGCGGGCGAAGCTTGCGGTGAGGTCCAGTGAGGCGCTCCTTCTGCAAATGTAGCCATACTTTGTCGCCCACCTGGAAGTGGTGTGGCACCCGGTGTTGATCATGGCGCTGTTTGTACTTCGCATTGGCTCTGTCCAATATCTCATGAACTTGTTGGCGGATGTGTTGAATGCGCTCGATGAAGCTACTTGCTTTGTCAACTTCAGACTGGACATGAGTTGAATCGGCCTGAGCAGCTGCAAACGGCATGGCTATGTCAATGGGACATAGTGGTTGGAATCCCAAGCCCACCTGAAAGGGGCTATGGCCAATTGAACTGTGGAGAGCCCGGTTATAAGTGTGTTGTACATAGGGGAGGCTCTCGTCCCATGTGCGTGGATGCTTTGAGTTGTACATGCGCAGAATGTGTACAATCATTCTGTTGACGACCTCTGTCTGGCCATCTGTTTGGGGATGGAAAGCTGTGGACTTGGTGAGCTTTGTGTCCAACATTGACAAGAGGCTGGACCAAAATGTGCTGAGGAACCTGCTATCTCGATCTGATATGATAGACTGTGGGATCCCAAAGTGCACCCACACTCGTTCAAAGAAGAGTTTAGCGGTGGCTTCTGCTGTGATATTCTTCTTGCAGGCCGCCATAATGGCCATCTTCAAGAATCTGTCGACGACCACAAAAACACAGTCATTTCCCTGCTTAGTAGAAGGCAGGCCCGACATGTAATCCATGGAGATGGATTCCCAAGGTCGACTAGGGGTAGGTAGACGAGTATATAGGCCTTGCTTCTTGATGGTCGGTTTGGCAATGGCACAAGCAGTGCAGGATCTGATGTGCTTCTCGACATCCTTTCGAAGGTTCGGCCAATAGAAATACTTTTGTAGTATTGCTACTGTTTTCTCGACCCCGAAATGCCCAGCGACTCGACTGTAGTGTGCTTCCCATATCATCTTCGCACGCTTGCTTGAAGGAACACAAAGGTGTCCCAGGTGACATAAAAGTGCATCTTGGAGGTGAAAATTTGGAACTTGCTTACCCCCCAAGAGTGCCTTGTAAGTGTGGCCGAATTCTGGGTCACTCTCATAGAGAAGCGGCCAATCAGAAGTCTCGTGCCCATAAGAATTGAGCACGGTGGTGAGCGCCCCGATCGGTGGTCGGCTGAGGCAGTCTGCAACATGATTGGTGCTACCCTTCTTATACTTGATGTTCAAATGAAACTGTTGCAGATATGTGGACCATTTCTGATGGTGATCATTCTATGACTTGCTTGTCTGGCTATGAACTCGGCGGGTGGATGCAGTAGTGGATTCAGATTTTTTCCTTCCCAAATGTAATGCTTCCATTGTTGGCAGGCTTGCACAATGGAATACATTTCTTTGTCATAGGTGGGATACTATGACTGTCTATGGACAATGTCTCACTGTGATATGCCACTGGATGTCCCTGTTGAGTAAGAGCTGCCCCAATAGCATAGTCAGAGGCATCTGTCTCGATCTCAAATGGCTGCTGCAAGTCTGGTAAGGTGAGCACTGGGGCAGAACAGAGGCGATTTTTCAATTCTTTGAATGAGAATCCCAGCACGAATCTACGGTAGAAATTAGCAAGACCCAGAAAGCTGCGAAGCTCTGTTATAGTAGTCGGGGCTGGCCAATCCTGAATGACTTGGATCTTGGCTGGATCCACATGCACCCCCCTTTCATCGATAATGTATCCCAGATATTGAACCTGGGTCATGCCAAACGTACACTTCTCCAAATTGGCACACAACTTGTGTTGCCGCAGTGTTTGGAGGACTTGTCGGATGTGATGAAGGTGCTCTTCCCAAGTCTTGCTGAAGATCAGAATGTCATCCAAGTACACCACTACGAATGAGTTGGTGAATAGCCGCAAGATGTCGTCCATCATCCTCATGAAGGTTGCGGGAGCATTCGTCAACCCGAAAGGCATGACCAGCCATTCAAAAAGGCCTTCCTTAGCTTTGAAGGCAGTATTCCACACATCAGAGGGTTCAATTGGTACCTGGTGATACCCAGACTTCAGGTCGATCTTACTAAAATATTTTGCACCTTGGAGTTGGTCCAGAAGGTCATCAATCTGTGGGATTGGGTACCTATTCCGGACAGTGATCTTGTTCAGCGCCCGATAGTCAATACAGAGTCTCCACGTCCCATCCTTCTTCTTTACCAACACGATCGGGCTCCCACAGGGCGATGAAATTGGTCTGATGTGACCTTTCTCCAACAACTCCTGAATTTGCCTCTTGATTTCATCATTTTCCAGAACAGAGCGTCGATAGATCGGTCCATTAGGTAGCGGCGCACCTGGGGTCAGATCAATCGGGTGCTTGACCTGACAGTGCAGAGGAACCCTTGTGGGTGAGGTGAAGATGTCCCCGTACTCCTCCACAACCTTATCCATTTGTTGTTGTCGTGCAGAGGAGCCCTGTCTGGAGGTCGTGGCCACGGTCTTCTTCTTGCCCTGGGGGCGGATCATCAGGAAAACGAATTTCCTGGTTTGGGAAATGAGCTTACTGCATTGTTTTGCAGTAACCAAAGAGATAGTCGTAGGAGGTGGTACCTCTGGTATCCTGTACAACTTATTCCCCAAAGTAATAATAATAGCACGAGGTCGAGACTCATACACAGCATGATGCTTCCACAAGTATGGTTGTCCTAATAATACATCAGAAACATCAATAGGAGCAACGTCACATAATACCTCATCCGTGAAGGGCTTGATGCTATAGGGAAGGCGACACTGCCGGCTGACGCGGAGATCTCGTCCTTGGTGAAGCCACTCGATGGTGTATGGATGTGGGTGAGTTGTGGTCGGCAAGCCCAACCGCTTCACGGTGTCTGCTGAAATGAGGTGGTTCTTTTTGCTCCCATTGTCGACAATGAACTGTACAGGGGAGCCCTTTACCCACATCTGGGAGTGGAAGAGACGTTCCTCCTCCTCTGGATCTTCCGGTTCCTCCTTCTGGACCTTTGTAGTGGCAGCAGTGGCGTTGGGCTCCGCATCAATAATCTGTTTCCCTTTTTCATTCCCCTTTTCAGGTTCTGATTCGGAGTCGGAGCATGCATCTGACTCAGAAGCCCTCATCTCGGCCACTAGCGACTGCTTGACCCGACACTCACTTGTGTTGTGAGTGGAGCTCTTATGGAACTCACACCACTTTCCCGTGTCCTTCTTTGGCTTTACGGTGTTGTTCTTTTCTTGTGGCTTTGACGGGTTGTCTTTAGCCGCCATGCCTTAGCTCTGTCCTTTGTTCTGCGGTTTGGAAGCACCTTTTCCTTGCTTTTGATTCGCAGATCCAAAGTCTCGCTTCTTCTGTTTGAATTTCTTCTCAATCTTGGCAGCATACCGGTATGCCGTACCAAGCGAGGAGATGTCGAGGAACTCCATTTCCTCCTGAATGTATCTGTGCAGACAGCTGTGATACTTTAGCACCAGATGTTTCTCTGAATCTTTGATACCCAACTTTGTGCGCAGGGTATGGAACAGATTCGTCAGCTCATGCACATCTTGATCCCTTTGTTGTCGTAGCGTGGTCCATTGTATGTACTTGTCCTCATAGCTCCCCACGGGATAGTACTATTCCTTGATGGCGTCTCGGAAAGAATTCCAAGTTGGTACGGCCGAGAACAGAGAGGGTTCTGTCTGGTCCTTGTTCTCGCAGTAGGTTTCCCACCAGTCCTTAACATGGGGGGTAGCTTTGAGGAGTGAAAAAATAATCTTCTCCCGGTCTGAAAAGTCATGAACAGAGAAATATCCTTCTAATAGATTAAACCATCTATCTACGGCATCTGCGTCTATTTGACCCTCAAATATGGGAATGTAAAAATTTACTTGTACCTTAAAAGGAGTCGCACCTCCAGAGTGGCTGCTGGATGCAGATGCGCCACCGGTGGGTAGCCGTTGAAGGATCTGAGCAAAGTTATCCATCATCACGTTCCTTTGTCTTTCGAGGGCCTCCTCGAGCAATATTTTGATAGGATCTTCTGCTCCCTCATCTTTCTTTTCGTCCCCCATGGGCGTCCGTCGAGGTTTGCGAGGCTGATCTTGCAAAGGTTCCACCAGATCAAGCCCTAGCTCCTTATACCCCGACCTCGTTGGGGACATGCAAAGAAGGATCGAGAAAAAGCAGACCGCTCTGATACCATTGATCCGGATTTATGCAGGAACGCAACAGAATAAACATATAAACATAAATACAGAGATGCAGCGGAAATAACACTTCATTTCATTAATATCAAAGAACTAAAATTTTCTTACAGACAGAATGGAAATAAAACTAGCTAGGGCGCTGGTAGCTATCTCTGAGAAGAGATGTTGCGGCTACAGGCCTCTGAACTGAGTTACAATGAGGCTCGAGGGCCTATTTATTATTGAGAAACAATGGAGAACCCTCAACCTCCCAAAAACCTAACCCTAGGAGATGAAGCGCCAAAACTATGGGCCCCATTGGGTAAATTGGTGTTTCAACTTCCCAGGGACGTAACTTTGGCATACTATCTCCGTTTGACGCACATGATACATCATTAGAAAGCTCTATCCAAGGAATAAAACTTTTGTGATGATTTTGATGATCAAAATCGCAACAAATTTAATACCCAAAAAACATCGTTTAGGGCCTCAAAACGGCTCCGGAAGTTCAGGACCCAAAAAACTGCTAAAAATAGTAAGTTATGCCAAAACTGAAAAACTGAAAGAGACAATGGTGGGGGCCCAAGTGGAATAGGCGGGTGGCCACCAATATCCACCTGGATCACGCATCCACGTGAACTATTTCGCTCGATGTTATATGAGTCTTTCTCATTCATGTGTCTCCATTAGGGTAGTACAATTACTTCTCTCTTAGAGGCTCACATTATTTCCCCCTTGCAGGAAGAGAACCTTCGTACATGTTCAATCGAACGTTCACAAGGCAGACTTGATTGCTCATTCAAAAGGAAATTTTTGCTTCTCTCTCATCCTAACAGTTAAATCCAAGGAATATTTTTAAGTAAATGGCAGTCGGGATGTATTCCATAGGAGACTCCTACACCAAACAGCGTGAGGTCTAATTGGGACCTCATATCGGGGAGATCACTTGTTGATCCAGGTGGATACTGGTGGCCACCTACCTATTCCACCTTGACCCCCACCATTGCTTCTTTTCGTTTTTTAGTTTCCTTAATTGTAGCACAATTTACTAATTTTGGCATTTTTCAGGTCCTGAACTTCCAGAGCCGTTTTGAGGCCCTAAACAACGTTTCCTGGGAAAATAAACAACGGAAAATGTGCGCTTTCAACCAAATACTTGTTATTAGCAGTTGTAGTCCTCAGATGTATCTTTCTAATGAGGTATCGTTCACGTCAAATGGAGATCATATGCCAAATTTACGACCTCGGGAAATTGATGTACCAATTTACCCCAAAGGAGCCCATAGTTTGGCATTTCATCTCCTAGGGTTAAGATTTTAGATGTTTAGGTTTTTTCTATTGTTTCTTAGTAATAAAGAGGCCTTGGATCCTCATTTTAAGACAGTTCAGAGGCATGTAGCTGTCACATATCTTCTCAGAGATAAGATACCATCACCCTAGCTAGTTTATGTCAATATTTTCTGTAAGCATATTTCAATTATTTGATATTAATGAAATGAAGTTTTATTTCTGCTCCATATTTGCATTTATGTTTATTTCTTTATTTAATTATGTTCCTACATAAATATGGATCAGTGGTATTGTTGATCAGTGGTTTTCATTGATGTTAAACCAAGAAGTAGCAGGGGCTACCCAGATCTTGAATGGGAATTTTTACCTAACAAATTACTATATTATGAGTCAAATATAATTTTATGGTTTCTACTTGTCGAGATTTTTCTATTGATATATGGAAGACCACATAATTCTTCATGGTTTGAGAGATATTCATGTTTGAAGTTAGTAATCCCAGTTAGTGGGCTAAAACCCCATGGGGTTGTGGCATGGGTCATTGAAAAGTCAATAATTACTCATTTTTAAGCTCCTAATATACCTTCCACATTCACTTGTTGAAGTCACTCTCACCCTAAGCATTTATATAAATTGTGATCCTCATATCCTCCTCATGTAGGGATTTTTCTACTTGAATCAGGTCATCATGGCATGTGCGTGATAAAAATATTTCTACGAAGGTTAAGAAGCTGAAATTTTTATGAGGTGAATAAGAAATACTAAGGAAGCTCTTGTAAAACTTTCAGATCATGGTGCACAAAATTTTTAGAGATATGATCTGTGGAAGTTAGGGTTTTTGTAGGCTCCTGAACTTCATCTCAACGAGGTGACCTTGGGAAAATCGCCATAACTTTGTCTCTAAGTATTGGATTAGAATTCTGTAAGAATTGGAGGATAGTGCATGAACTGTAGTTTTATGTGCCTTAATTTTAGAGCCGAATGAGGAAACAATGACACATGGCACAACGTACAAGTTCTCTGTACTGAATCGGTCCATAATTAGGTCACTATGAGAGATTGGGCATAACTTTGTCTTGAAGAATGAAAATTGTGTCAAACCTGTGGAATTGGAAAGAAGACTTAGAGAGGACCAAAAATCACATATTGGCGATCTGAAATTATAAAGATACACTAGATTCAATATTGAGATCCTAGAAGGCAAGAACAAGCTAGATCATGTGTTGTCAAGGGCTGCAAAGAACCAGAATTTCTAGGGTAGAAAAGCAAAGGAAGGTGCAACAGAGGTAAGCTCCAGGTAAGCATATTTTGTATATGCATGTTCATCTCTTAATTGCATTAGGTTATTTGTATTCTATTTTTTTTTGTTTAGCACTGACATATGCTCTACAGGATGAGGTAAGTTTTTCTATTATCATGTCATGGGTATTTCCTTGAAGACTTTTTGTAGGTATTATATTTCATCAAGATAAGACTCAATGCATGATATAATGTTCTGAAGAGTGAGAAATGGTAGCATGACAAGAGAAACAATCAAGCTGCATAAAAACAGTAAGAAGGTCACCACATGAAGTCTTCATGTGGGCATCACTACATATAGTAATTGTAAAGGTATCATTGTACTGAGCCATTGTAAAAATTTTATAAGCGTCTATCTACCAAGAATTGAGGAGACAATTTCGGGAGGTCTAGGATCATCATTAGGTATTTGTTTCATAGTTGGGATTATGCTCTAGTGTGTCTTCTTCTTCTACATCATTCTATATCATTGTAAAGTGGACCATTTTCCCTGGTACGAGAATCCATTCTTATTTTATTCTTCTATAGGGTGGTAGGGTGGTGCTAGGCTGGCGCATGAAGTCACCAATAGGTTCAAGCTTGTGAAAATTTCAGGGTGGTAGGGTGGTGCTAGGGTGAGTTTTAGCTCATTGGATATTGGGGCATTTTTTCAGTTGAGTACTAAATAATATCGGGCGTCGGAGCGTCCATCCAGTGGCAGATGGAGAAGAATTATTTTCTAGATTTTAGGAATTTGGAGCTTTATTTTCAATTGGAGTTGAACATTAAAGAATTATTAGAAAAGCATTTAGGTGGTTTTTTTCCTGGAGGGGGTTTCCACCTTAAAAATTGTGTTCATTTGTGTTCCTTTTGTTTACTGCTATCATTATACAAACACTGATAATAATTGAAGATTAACTAATGCTCTGAAAGATTAATACTAACATTAATTGAAAGAAATAATGATTCAACCCCCCTCTCAGTATTTCCAACAATTGGAATCAGAGCTTGGTTCCTTCAATAGCAGGTTAACAGCTGGAAGGAGGTCATGGAGCATACCAAGAATGATGTACCTCTATTCAATGAAAATAATTATGCACTCTGGAAAGGAAGAATGGAGGTCTATCTCTTAGCGCAAGGTTATGAAGTATGGAAAATTGTTCAAAATGGCTTTACACCAACCGCAAATGAACAAGGTAAGAAGAATTTGGTAAATGATTCAAAATAAAATAATATTAATATCAGTGGACTTATTGAATCTGCTTATCATAAGGTGTTGGGTTGTAAAACTTCCAAAATTGTATGGGATAACTTGAGAATATATATGCAGGTGACTCAAATGTCAAAGAATCAAAGCTTCAAATATACAGAGAAAAATTAGAACAACTCAGAATGAAAGAAGATGGCAACACTGCTGCATTCTTCCAGCACGTTGATGAAATAACCAACACTCTAGAAGGATTGGGAGATCCTGTTGACTAGAAGACTATTATATGAAATATTCTTAGAATGTTACCAGGGAGATTCAACCCAAAGGTATCAGTCTTATAATACAGTGCGGATCTGGACAAACTCAACAAAGAGGAATTACATGGATTTCTAATATCATATGAAATGAGACTTGACGAAGAAGAGGGTAATTTGTTGGAAATACTAAGGGGGGGGTGAATCAGTATTCCTTTCAATTAATATTATTATTAATCTTTCATAGCATTAGTTAATCTTCAATTATTATCAGTGTTTGTACAATGATAGAAGTAAAAAAAAGGAACACAAATGCACACATTTTTTAAGGTGTAAACCCTCTCCGGGACAAAAACCACCTAAATTATTTTCTAATAATTCTTTAATATTCAACTCAAATCGAAAATAAAGCTCCAACTTCCTAGAATCTAGAAAATAATTCTTCTCTAGTTCCCACTGGATGGAGGCTCCAACGCCCAAGATTCTTCAGTAGTCAACTAAACGGATGCTCCAACACCCAATGAGCTAAAAATCAACCTAGCACCACCCTACCACCCTGAAGTTCTAACAGGCTTGAAATTTTTGGTGACTTCATGCACCAGCCTAGCACCACCCTACCACCCTATAGAAGAATAAAAGAAGAATGGACTCCCGTACCAGGGAAAATGGTCCACTTTACAATGATATAGAATGATGTAGAAGAAGAAGACACACTAGACCATAACCCCAACTATGACACAACCATCTAATGGGGATCCTAGACCTCCCGGCACTGCCTCTTCAACTCTTGGCAGATAGACACTTGTATAATTTTTACAATGATGCATTTACAATGACTTAGTACAATGATACCTTTATAAAGCCTGTATGCAATGCTGCCCAATTGAAGACTTCATGTGGTGAAATTATTGTTGTTGTTTTGCACCTTTATTTCTACTCTTGTCATGCTACCCTCTAATGCACCTTGGTTTGCTTTGCTGCCCTAGAAATTTTGGTCCTTTGCAGCCCTTGACAACACACGATCTAGCTTTTTCTTTCCTTCTAGGATCTCGATATTGAAGCTGGTGTATCTCTGTTATTTCAGATCCCCAATATGTAATTTTTGGTTTTGTCTTAGTCCTCTGCGTGTTCTTTCCAATTCCATAGGTCTTATCCAATTTGGATTCTTCAAGTGATATTTGTGCCCAATCTCTCGCAATGACCTAATTATAGACTGGTTCAGTAGAGCGAAAATGTACGGCGTGCCACGTGTCACTATTTATTCATTCGGCTCTGAAATTGATATATAAAAAACTACATTCTATTCACTATCTTCCACTCTTTACATAATTCCAATCTGATACTCAGAGAGAGAGTTATGATGATTTTCCCAAGGTCACTTCCTTGCGATGAAGTTCAGGAGCATGCACAAACACTGAATTCCATAGATCATATCTCCAAAAATATTGTGCACCTTGATCTAAAATTTTTACACGAGCTTCCTCGGGATTTTGGCTTCGCCTCATAAAAATTTCAGCTTCTGAACCTTCATGTAAAAAACGTTAGAGCACACATGCCACGATGACTTGTTTCAGGTAGTTAAATCCCTACATAAGGAGGATATGAGGATCACAATTTATATAAATGATTAGGTTGAGAGGGTCTTCAACAAGTGAACGTGGGAGGGATTTTAGGAGCTTAAAGATTATTAATTATTTACTTTTCAATGACCCATGCCACAACCCCATGGAGTTTTATCCCACTAACTGGGGTTACAAACTTCAAATATTAATATCTCTCAAACTGTGAAGAATTACATGGCGTGCCATATATAAAAAGAAGCATCTTAACAAGTAGAAACCATAAAAAATATTCTTGACCCAAAATATAGTAATTTTGTAGGTCAAAATTACCATTCAAGATAAGGGTAGCCCCTGGTGCTGCTTGGGTTGACATCAATGACAACCACTTATCAACATACTTTGCATCTAGAAACAGCATTCGCTGCATATAAGAAAACCAATAAGGACAAAAAACCTTCAAAGGCAAAGACCTGCACCTACAAGTGTGAAGAAAAGGAAGATGATGAAAAAGGTCTTTCAGATGGAGAATATTCTTACTTTACGAGAAAAATATAAATTGGTAAGGTAAAATTCAAAGGTAAACTTCCATTGATATGTTTCTCCTGTGGTGATGTTGGGAATTTCGTAGCAAAACGCTCGAAAAGAAGTGATGGAAACTCAAAAGGAAAGAAAGGCTTTAAGAAATTCAACAAGCAAGGAAAAAAGAAAGGATTCAAAAGGAACTTTCTCTCTAAAGAAGATAGCTCATCATCTGATGAATACAGTGACAGTGAAGAAGAAGCAAATGAGAGAGTATTGCTTATGTCCAAGCATAATAAACAAGAGGTATCAAACAATGAAGAAGAAGGGTTGACCATAGAAGAATTTTCTAAGGAGGAAATCAGGCTTATAAAAAATCTCAAAGCTTAGAAGATCCATTCCAATACCCTTGAAGAACAATTTCAAGGTCTCAAAATTGAATTTGAAGAACACAAATGTATTGAAGAGTCACTTCAAAAGAAGTTGGAAGAAAGAAACCAAGAAAGGGAAGCATTAGAAGCCGAAGTAGTCTCGCTGCGTAAGGAAGTGAAGAATGTAGAAATTATATGCACTAAGCATGCATATGTCCTATATCCACCTAATCTCACAATATTTAACTTTATGCAAGATACTGAATCTATTCCACTTGTTAATCTGTTGCGGAAAAATTAATTGCACACACATGTGAAGCATAAAAAAAAATAATCAATCGCACATAACACAGTTTTTAACCGGGAAAGCCTGAAGCTGAAAACCCCAACTATATATTACATAACATGAATATCATATGAAAATCTCATACAAATCATACAAAGCTTATCACAAGGTCTCAGTACAGTACAATCGTCATACACTAATCAAGACCAATCTTGCAAATCCATGCACCGATCTTTGCCTCCTGCTAGCCTGCCTCCACTGCGCAATCACTGCTGAAGAATAACACTGAATGAATTCGAATTACTCTTTCCTTGACTAAGAAATCCTCATTGGAAACTCCAATGTGTGTGTGATGCAATCAATGCATCACTATAGTCACAACAGATAGTCTATCTTGCCCTTTCACCTACCTCTCCACAGGGTCTCCACTGAAACTTCCATGCATTGTAGTTAACTGTTGTATTGTTCAGTTGATTAATGAGTTATTATTTGTGAATTAATTAACTAATAATTCACTCCACTCTCACTAGTGTATCATTTAGTTAGACTAGATACAACTAGCTCAAGTGAGTCTAACTGAGTTAAACTGAATACAACTCCATAACTACTTCTTCCAACTATGTCATAACTCTGCCACTTGAGTTCTAACTGAGTCCTCCATGCATTAGCTCAAGTAAACCCTTGGTAATTGTGTAATTCCCTCAGTCTACTGATGTGCCACATCTGTGCACTGAACTGAAGTGCTCCAAGAGAATAAGTTGCTATTTAGTGTCTGATTATTATTAAGAGCTAATAATAATCGACATGCATCTATTTTTAGATCAACAATATATAAATAGACTTCGCCCAATATATTAAAAATAGAATTTCATCTATTTTTCCAACTTGATTAATCATCCACAAATAGCATCCTGCAACTTCTGAAATATGATCACCATGTCTAAAAATAGACATAGTCTAAAAATATACTTGCACCAAAAATAGCCTATGGGCCCACTTAGTGAAGGCGACTCTTTTCACTAAGCTCATCATCTTGTTGAATCTCAACACTCCCTCTCAAGAAGACAGGGATTATCCTTCACCCCGATCCTGCCTCTATGATATTCGAATTTCCTCCTGGTGAGCGCCTTCGTGAGAATATCTGCATCCTGATCCTCCGTGAGAATGTACTGAAGCAACATGATCTTCCGTTGCACACAATATCTGATATGATGATACCGAATATCAATATGTTTAGATCTATCATGAAACACATGATTAACTAAGAGTTTAATGCAACTTTGATTATCACAATGTATCACCGTGGGATATAAATGTGAACCGAACAAACCAACCAGAATCTTCCTCATCCAAATAGCCTCACATGCAGCTTGACTTGCTGCCATGTATTCTGCTTCCGCTGAACTGAGTGCCACAGATATTTGTTTCCTGCTTTACCAAGAAACTGTCATAGATCCGATACTGAAAATCCCTCCGGTTGTGCTCTTTCTATCTGTTGGGCTTCTTGCCAATCTGCCTCCGTGAAGCCATGCAACTTCACCTCATCCTTCTGTTTGTACCATAAACCATACTCAGATGTGCCCCTGAGATATCTTAGGACATGCTTGCCTGCCTTCCAAAAGAGCTTGGTAGGCTTAACCATCGCTTGTGAAAGATGGTTCACCGCATAGCATATGTCCAGTCTTGTATTGACTAAATACATGAGCGAACCCACCAACTGTCGATAAACAGTGGCATCCACTACCTCTGCAGATGTAGCATCCTCTTTCTTCAAATTTCCTAGAAGAGGAGTGTTGATAGGCTTGTAGCCTTGCATGTGAAACTTCTCCAGTATCTCTCGAGCATACCTGCCTTGAGACACAAATAGTTCACCTTCCTGCTACCATATTTCCAATCCAAGGAAATAATGAAGGAGGCCCAAATAATTCATCTCAAACTCCTTTGCAAGATCTGCCTTGCATGAGTGTATCAACTGCTCATCACCTACTAGTATTACATCATCAACATAAAGTACAATGATTAAAAGCTTACCTTCCACCACAATATGGTACAGGTTTGAATCTGCCTCACTCTTGGTGAAGCCAAGTCCAGTGAAATAGTTGTCGATCCGAGTGTACCAAGCACGGGGTGTTTGTTTCAGCCCATACAATGCTCTTTTGAGTCTGCACACATGCGACTCGCTGCTGAAGATCTCAAATCCTTCAGGTTGCTCAATGTACACCTCTTCCTCAATGATCCCATTAAGGAACACAGTCTTCACATCCATCTGATGAATGTGCCAACCCATCTACACTGAGAGAGCAAGGATGGTCCGTATGGAAGAATACTGTGCGACAGGTGCAAAGGTTTCTTCATATTCAATCCCCTCGATCTGTGAGAAGCCCCAGGCAAGAAATCTTGCCTTATAATTCGCGACACTACCATCAATAGCTTGCTTTACCTTGTAGATCCATCTTGATCCTACAACTGATTTTCCCACTGGCCTTGGAACAATCTCCCAAGCACTATTTCTAACAATGGAGTCATACTCCTCCACCATGGCATCTACCCATGTGGACTCATGCAATGCTTCTTCAAAATAAGATGGCTCTGTCATGATACACCTGCTCATAAGAGCCATGTATCCAGTAAATCGGTCAGGTGACTGTCTCTGTATGTGATGTGATGTAGGGACTCCTACATTCTGTGCCGCATCAAGCTTCAGTCTCTTAGCTTCTGTGGTACGCTTTTTGCCTTGTCTAATGTTTGGTTATGCATGAGTGGACTCCTCCACTCCATGAATCTCCTCTTGTGGCTGATCCACATCTAGAGGCTCATCTTTGGGAATAAGAAGTTCCTCCTTCACATGCAAGTGTAGCTCCCTCTCAAGTGACAAATTCATGGCTTTCACCTCATTGAATTTTATATCTTGTCGCACAACAGTCATCCGGCTGTCTGGAAAATACACACAATAATTATGGGGTGTTTCTGTGTACCCCACAAATATCCCAACTTCTACAGTCAGCTCCAGCTTCTTCCTAGCGTCCTTCATCACATGAATGTAAACAGGTGAGCCAAAAATCTTCAAATGAGAAATATCAGGCTTCTTACCATTAAAAGCTTCTTTGGGTGTATTCATGCCAAGTACTCTATGAGGACAACGGTTTTGCAAATAAACTGCAGTGTTTCATGCTTCTGCCCACAAGTGAATCGATAGGCCCTGGTCATGCAACATCGCTCGTGCAGCACCCACGATCATTCTGTTCTTTCTCTCTGCGACCCCATTCTACTATGGGTTATGAGGCACTATGAGTTCTCTTTGAATTCCTTCTTTGCTACAGAAGTCTTTGAATTCACCCGAGATGTATTCACCACCATTATCACTTCGTAGAGCTTTCACTTGCTTCCTCGACTCCTTCTCCACCAATATCTTGAACTCACAGAACTTTGAGAATGTTTCACTCTTCTTCTGCATGAAGAAGATCCAGCATCTACGAGAATAGTCATCAAAAAATATCACATAATACCTGTGTTTTGTTGTTGAAGAAATCGAGAAAGGTCCACACATGTCTGTGTGAATTCTCTCTAGGATCACCAAAGCACGGTTCTCCTTTTCATGAAAGGTGGTCTTCACAAACTTACCCATAGTACATCCCTTGCATTGATCTGACTGCGCAAGAGTACCCTTGGGAAGTCCAGTATAAATCTGCTGCAAAATCTTCAAAGTGCCATGGTGAAGATGGCCCAATTTCCTGTGCCATAATTCACCCTCATCCCGGCTCACCACTTCTTCTGCTTTGCCCACCATTGCAGCGCAGTCATCTACCTCCAGCTTGTAGAGATTCTTAATTCGAACCCTTATCTTCTTGGTTTTACCCATTGTTTTATGTTGAAGGAAGGCTTTTCCCTCACTGAAAACAACATCATAACCCTTGTCTTCCAGCATTGCAACCGAGACCAAGTTCTTCTTCAGACCTGGAACATGCATAACATTATTCAACAAGAATGGATTACCAAACTCCCTCTCAAAGGTAATGATCCCAATGCCAGTCGCACTGTACTGACCATTGTCGCCCATCTCTATATGCATCTAGAGGTCCTTCTTCTCCAAGTCACTAAACAACTCTTTGTCTCCCATCATATGGAAAGGTGCACCACTATCAAGATACCACACTAATCCCATGAAAATTGAAACCAAGCAAGCGATCAAGGAGAAATCAAGCATAAATTGTGAGGCTAAGGCCTCTCCAGCTACAAATCTAGCAGCCTACTTGTTCTTCTTCTTCTGTGAACAGTTAGTGGCGAAATTTCCATGCTCGTGACAGTGAAAACACTTCACTTTGGACAAATCCTGATTCTTGCCTTTAGCACCGGATTTTGAAGGATTTTTCTTCCCCTTCCCTTTCCTTGCTTTGGCAGCCAGAGTGAAATTCTCTTCATCTTCATTCTTTGATGAAGATCCATCCCTGGTACCCCGCCTTATCTCCTCCTGCACAAGATCCGACCAAAGTCACTCCCATCCTAGCAGTTTCTCCCATCCATTAACAGAGTCTTCGTAGCTATGCCAACTCTTCGGAAGCCTAAGGAGAGCCAAGCTCACCAAGTCTTCTTCATCAATAGTAACCCCCACACTTCCCAGTTCATCCTTATAGTGGAAAAACTTCGTGAGGTATTTTGGAATACTGTCGCCTTTCTCCATTTTTATTTTTCTGAGCTTGTCTTTAAGCTCCAACTTCCTCTAGTCACTTCTGCTTTGTAACAAGTATGTCAAAGCCTTCCACATTAAGAATGGAGTGGCTTTCCCATGAAGGCTCAACAAAATATGGTCCTTCACACCTTCCAACAGAATCCTTCTCGTCTTTGCTGTCTTCTTTTTCCATGCATCAAGTAATGCAACATCGCTAGATCCCAGGTTAGGAACATCGCTATCGATGAACTCCTTCAACCCATTATCCTCCAGCACCGCCTCCATCTTGTCCTTCCAGGCTATGTAAATCAAGCTCCCATCAAGGGCATACTCCAATCTCAACCCATTGAAATACATTTCAATGTATACTCGATTTCTACACCAAGAATCTTCTGTAGAAAATTCGAATTGTCCACTAACACAAACTCACTTCACAATTGCAATCTTCAATCAACAATTCTCCAATACCATGTAGAAATTATATGCACTAAGCATGCATATGTCCTAGATCCACCTGATCTCACACTATTTAACTTTATGCAAGATACTGAATCTATTCCACTTGTTAATCTGTTGCGGAAAAATTAATTGCACACACATGTGAAGCATAAACAAAAATAATCAATCGCACATAACACAGTTTTTAACCAGGAAAGCCTGAAGCTGAAAACCCCAACTATATATCATGTAACATGGAGATCATATGAAAATCTCATACAAAGCATACAAAGCTTATCACAAGCTCTCAATACAGTACAATCGTCATACACTAATCAGGACCAATCTTTCAAATCCATGCACCGATCTTTGCCTCCTGCTAGCCTGCTTCCACTGCGCAATCCATGTTGAAGAATAGCACTAAATCAATTTGAATTACTCTTTCCTTGACTATGCAATATTCATTGGCAACTCCAATGTGTGTGTGATGCAATCAATGCATCACTATAGTCACAACAGATAGTCTATCTTGCCCTTTCACCTACCTCTCCACTGGGTCTCCACTGAAACTGCCATGCACTGTAGTTAACTGTTGTATTGTTCAGTTGATTAATGAGTTATTATTTGTGAATTAATTAACTAATTAATTCACTACACTCTTACTAGTGTATCATTCAGTTAGACTAGATACAACTAGCTCAACTGAGTCTAACTAAGTTAAACTGAATACAAATCCATAATTCATTTCTTCCAATCATATTACAATTTCCGTTTACTTGAGTTCTAACTGATTCCTCCATTCATTAGCTCCAGTAAACCCTTAGGAATTGCGCAATTGCCTCAGTCCACTGATGTGCCACATTTTTGCACTGAACTAAAGTGCTCCAAGAGAATAAGTTGTTGTTTAGTGTTTGATTATTATTAAGAGCTAATAATAATCGACATGCATCTATTTTTAGATCAGCGATCTATAAATAGACTTCACCGAATATTATAAAAATAGAATTTCATCTATTTTTCTAACTTGATCAACCATCCACAAATAGCATCCTGCAACTTCTGAAATATGATCACCATGTCTAAAAATAGACATAGTCTAAAAAGAGACTTGCGCCAGAAATAGCCTGCGGGCCCACTTAGTGAAGACGACTCTTTTCACTAAGCTCATCATCTTGTTGAATCTCAAAAAAGAAGGGAAATTTTTTCCAAAACTATGCCAAAAGCTCAAGGGCATTGGAAGAAATCATCAACAATCAACGATCTTACAATGACAAAACTAGCCTCGGTTACAAAGAAGAAGAAGCAGGACCTTCTACAAAAAATAAAATGAACTTATGCGATTTGACATGCATGTAGACTTCATTGGAAAATATTCGCAAGAAAAAACTTGGAAGACAATTCCTCGATGAATATTTTCATCTAGGTACGAACATATGTTTCATGGCTATTGTTATTCATGTGGAAAACTTTGTCATAAAGTTGTAGAATGTCGCACGTACCCTAGGAACCAATACAATTCCAGGAGATCAGAAAAATATGAACCTCCCAGGGCTCAAAAAAACATTAATAGATTTGAAAATTTAAGAAATAATATGGAACGTTACAAATGTAAAAACTTTGGACACATAGCCAAATACTGCAGACTTGAAAATCCTCCAGAAGAATCTTCGAAGCCATAAAACGAACGAACATTGAAGAAGAAGAAAAGTGATAATTGTGCTCTCGCTCTCAAGGCTCAAAACAACAAATATGTGTAGTATGTTGATAGCGATTTCTCAACGCATATGACTAGAGATAGAAATAAATTTGTATCTCTGAAAGAGAAGAAGGATGGATTTGTATCCTTTGGAAATGATGGATCTTCAAATGTTATAGGATCAGGTACCATCACTCTCGAAAGCAAATATGTTCTAACCAAGAATGTTCTATTGGTTGAAAACATGAATCACAATCTTCTCAGTGTTGGAAAAATGTGTGATCAAGGACACACAATTCTATTCAACTCCACAAAATGTGAAATCCGGAAATCCAGGTATGGTAAAATTGTGGCTACAACAAGTTGAGCTCTAAATGACATAAATGTTCTGGATGAAGAAACTAAAGCATGTCTACTAGCTAAAGAAGATGAAAGCTGGTTATGGCACAAATGAATGGGTCACATAAACTTTGTCAATCTTATCAGGATAAGCAAAAAAGAAGCAGTACGAGAAATGTCGAAAATCTCAAAACCTTCCAACACACTACGTGAGGCCTATCGGCATGGAAAGTAGAAAAAAGTTGAATTTAAAACAAAAGAAAACTTTGCATCACATCCATTGGAATTTATACATACTGATCTATGTGGTCCTGTGAGAACAAAAGGCTTATATGGAGAATTATATTTCATGTTAATGATAGATGACTATACCAGGATGACAATCGTCAGTTTCCTAAAGAAAAAATATGACGTATTTGTGTGCTTTAATATCTACAAGGAGTTGGTCGAAAATGAAACTAATTTGAAAACAAATTGTTTAAGATCAGATAATGGCAGAGAATTCACTTCCAAATTATTTCAGAAATACTGTGACGAAAAAGGAATAAAAAGACAATTTTCAACAACACAAACACCTCAGCAAAATGGAGTTACTGAAAGAAAGAACAAAACCGTACAAGAAATGAGTAAAACAATGTTGAAGGACTCAAAATTGGATGAAAAATTCTGGGTTCAATAATTTGGTACATCGGTCTTCAGTATCAACTGAATTCTTTTCAGAAACAAACCCATATGAATTATGGAAAGGAAAACTAGTTAATGTAAAATATTTTAGAATCTTCGGAAGCAAATGTTATATCAAAAGAGAAAATCAAAAGTTGGGTAAGTTTGAATCACGTGTTGATGAAGGAATATTTGTTGGTTACTCACGCAAAATAAAGGCCTATAAATGCTATAATCTAAGACGAAACCAGATAGTGGAGAGCATAAATGTTACATTGGAGGAAGATGGTGTTCGAACGAATAATGATGAGGATCTAGAATATTTGAAACTTGAGACAGAGGCTAAAAAATAGACAGAGAAAATTCTATAACAAGAAGCAACTATCAACCAAGAAGAAGTAATAATGATCATCAAGATATATCGGAACAACAACAAGAAGCTCCTCCAAAGAGAACAAAAGAATGGATTCAAAGGAACCATCCATCAAATCAAATCATTGGTGACATAAATGAAGGTCGACAGCTTCGTTCATCACAGCAAGCTCACATTTCTTTTCTAGCAACCTTTGAGCCTAGTATTTTTAGGAAGCCATCTAGAATGAACATTGGGTAGCAACTATGAATGAAGAATTGGATCAAATATAGAAGAATAACACCTGGGAACTAGTTCCATGACCAAAAGATAAAAAATTCATTGGGACTAAATGGTTGTTCATGAACAAATTGAATGAATATGGATAGGTTACCAGAAACAAAGCAAGATTGGTTTGCAAAGGCTATGCACAAGTGTAAGGAATGGATTTTGACGAAACATTTGCACCAGTTTCCAGAATGGAAGCCATCTGAATGTTTCTCGCCTATGCATGTTCAAGAAAAATCAAAGTCTACCAAATGGATGGTAAGGAAACATTTATAAATGGTGAATTAGAAGAAGAAGTTTACATCGAACAACCTGAAGGTTTTCTGCTATCAGAAAAAGAAGACTATGTTTGCAGGTTAAAGAAGGTTCTATATGGTCTCAAGCAGGCTCCCGGAGCATAGTATGCTTGTCTTGATGGATATCTACGTCAATACAGGTTAAAGAAAGGTATTGCTGGTAGTAATATTTATGTACAAACAGATAAAGTCAATTTAACAATCGTTGAGGTATATGTGGATGATATAATATTTGGTAGCAATGATGATCAACTAAGTAAGAAATTTTCTACAAAGATGCAAAGTGATTTCAAGAAAGAGAAAGGAATATTTATATGTCAAGCCAAGTACATCAAGGAAATCCTCAAGAAATTCATAATGGAAGATTGCAAACCCGTCCTTACTCTGATGGTAACAGGTTTCAAATTGAGCATAGATGACTCATCTAAGGATGTGGATCAGAGGTTGTACAGATCTATGATTGGTGTTCTTCTATATGTAACAGTCTCCCAGCCAGATATTATGCAAGTAGTTGGTCAAGTAGCAAGATTCCAAGCAGCACCAAAATAATCGCATATCATTGTTGTCAAAAGAATTCTTCGATATCTAAAGGGCACAACAAAATATGGCTTGTGGTATCCCAAGGATAGCAATCTCATTATTCAAGCCTTTACAAATGCAAATTAGACAGGAAGCATTGATGATCATAAGAGCACTAGTGGAGAAAAATTCTATCTAGGTGGTTGTCTTGTATCATGGTTGAGAAAAAAGCAAACCTCAATCTCGTTATCTACAATGGAAGCAGAATACATTGCCGTGACAACTTGTTGTACTCAAGTCTGTTGGATGAAACAAACTTTGCAATATCTTCAAGTACAATTCAGTGATCCTATTCCCATATTCTGTGGTAACACCAGTGCCATCAACATCTCCAACAATCCTGTCATGCATTCAAAAACAAAACACATTCTAATATAATATCATTTTGTTAGAGAAGAAGTCGCTGAAAAGAATATCAAACTTGAGTATGTTGGTAAAAAAGAACAAATCATTGATATCTTCACTAAACCTTTACCTCATGGAGCACTTGAACATCTTCTCTAGAAGCTTGGGATTCTCCCAAGTTCTCATTATATTTTCCTTATCCAGAAAATAAAGGGGGAGTGGAAGTCTGTATAGGTCTACAGGATGGTTGTGTGTTAGGGGAGTTTCCCTTTTCCATTGATGTCAAAGGGGGAGAGAATTTTGTAGGAAGAGGTGTCATGATCGCAGGGGGAGTACTTGTGTTGCCATCAATGCCGAAGGGGGATATTTTTGATCAGTGGTTGTCATTAATGTCAACCCAAGCAGCACCATAGGCTTCCCCGATCTTGCATGGGAATTTTTTCCTACCAAATTACTATATTCTGAGTCAAGGATATTTTTTATGGTTTCTACTTGTCGATATGTTTATGTTGATATATGGTACGCCACATAATTCTTCAAGGTTTGAGAGATATTCATGTTTGAAGTTAGTAACCCCAGTTAGTTGGCTAAAACCCCATGGGTTTCTGGCATGGGCCATTGAAAAGTCAATAATTAATAATTTTTAAGATCCTAATATCCCTCCCATGTTCACTTGTTGAAGTCCCTCTCAACCTAAGCATTTATTTAAATTGTGATCCTCATATCCTCCTCATGTAGGGATTTTGCTACTTGAAACAGGTCATCGTGGAATTTGCGCTATAACATTTTTATAGGAAGGTTCAAAAGCTGATTTTTTTATGAGGCGAAGCCGAAATCCTAGGGAAACTCATGTCAAAATTTCAGGTCATGGTGTGCAATATTTTTAGAGATATGATTTGTGGAATTTAGGGTTTTTGTAGGCTTCTAAACTTCATCTCAAAGAGGTGACCTTGGGAAAATCGTCATAACCCTCTCTTTGAGTATCTGATTGGAATTTTGTAAAAAGTGACGGATAGTGCACGGACTGTAGTTTTATTTGTATTAATTTCAGAGCCGAATGAGGAAGCAGTGACACGTGGAAAATCATACAAGTTCGCTCTACTGAACCAATCCATAATTAGGTCATTGTGAGATATCGAGCATAAATTTATCTTGAAGAATGAAAATTGGGTCAGAACTGTGGCATTGGAAAGAAGACTTGGAGGACTACTAAAGGATTGAAAATCACATATTGGGGATCTGAAATAACAGATATACACCAGATTCAATATCAAGCTCCTAGAAGGAAAGAAAAAGCTAGATCATGTGTTGTCAAGGGATGCAAAGGACCAAACTTTCTAGGGCAGCAAAGCAAAGAAAGGTGCAATAGAGGTAAGCTCCAGGTAAGTATATTATGTATACACATGTTCATCTCTTAATTGCATTAGGTTAATTGTATTCTATTTTTTTTTTTTGGCACTGACATTTGCTCTGCGGGATGAGGTAAGTTTTTCTATTATCATGTCATGGGTATTTCCTTGAAGAATTTTTTCATGTATTATATATTCATCAAGATAAGAATCAATGCATGATATAATATTCTGAAGAGTGAGAAAGGATAGCATGATAGGAGAAACAATCAAGGTTTAGAAGAACAGCAAGAAGTCCACCACATGAAGTCTTCACGTGGGCAGCACTCCATACAGTCATTGTAAAGGTATCATTGTATTGAGTCATTATAAAAGCATCATTGTAAAATTTGTGCAAGTGTCTATTTGCCAAGAATTGAAGAGGCAATGTCGGGAGGTATAGGATCATCATTAGGTATTTGTGTCATAGTTGGGGTTATGGTCTATTGTGTCTTCTTCTTCTACATCATTCTATATCATTGTAAAGTAGACCATTTTCCATGGTACGAGAGTCCATTCTTCTTTTATTTTTCTATAGAGTGGTAGGGTGGTGCTAAGTTGGTGCATGAAGTCACCAACAATTTCAAGCCTATGAAAACTTCAGGGTGGTGGGGTGGTGCTAGGGTGAGTTGTAGCTCATTAGGTGTTAGGGCATCCGTTCAGTTGACTACTGAAGAATATCAGGCGTTGGAGCGTCCATCCAGTGGGATCCAGAGAATAATGCTTTTCTAGATTCTAGGAAGTTGGAGATTTATTTTCAATTGGAGTTGAATATTAAAAAATTATTAGAAAAGAATTCTGGTGGTTTTTGTCTCGGAAGGGGTTTCCACATTAAAAACTGTTTGCATTTGTGTTCCGTTTGTTTACTGCTATCATTGTACAAAAACTAATAATAATTGAAGATTAGCTAATGCTCTGAAAGATTAATAATAATACTAATTGAAAGAAATACTGATTGACCTTCCCTCTCAGTATTTCCAACTGGTATCAGATCGGTCTGCTCTTTCTCGATCCTTCTTTGCATGTCCCTAACGAGGTCGAGTTATAAGGAGTTAGGGCTTGATCTAGTTTTACCTTTACAAGATCAGCCTCATAAACCTAGATGATAGCCCATGGGGGAATACAATAAAGACGAGGGAACAAGATATCCTATCAAAATATTGCTCGAAGGGGCCCTCAAAAAACAAAGGAACGCGATGATGGATAACTTTTACCAGATCCTTCAATGGTTGCCCACCGACAGCACATCTGCATGTCAAAAAAAAAATTTCTACAACATCTGTTTATGGTTACGGAGGTTTTGCCGAAGATTTTAACGAAAAATCAACACAACTAAAAAAAAATGGGTGGTCAGAGGTTATTACGGATGCTTTTTCATCGGTGCGCTACTCCCAATTTAACGCACTAGTGCGTACATGAACACGGCACCCCGGGGCTACCTCAATCGAACGAATGCACCGGGATGTTTAGGTGTAAAACCACACCGGGCGTAGTGTTGGTCATACAACGCACGGGGCCATTCTAATTGGTCTTGGGATTTGTGCGGTGCCCATAGGTTGTATCAACGCACAGGTGCGTATAATTTTATGATGCACTGGTGCGTCGTATCATAGAAAGGCACCGAGATTTATAATTGGTATCAGTATTCATGCGGTGCCCATTGATCGTAAAAATGAACCGGTGCTTATAGATACATAAATGCACCAGTATGCAGTATCTCACAAACACATCGATATTTATAACTAGTATCAGTATTTTTCAGGTGCCCATAGATCGTACAACGGCACCGGTGCATATAGACACATAAATGCACCAACCGACAGTTACTAACATGTGTCGGTTTTCATTTTGTTTTTTTTAGAAACATTGACCTGTGATAGTCCAATTATTGTGATTGTTTTAAATTCATTATTCATCAAAAGTTGACACACCTTATAACAATATTCATATTAGTTACATTTTTATTAATGCATTTGAATGTGTTGTTTGGATTAATTTGTTATATCATATCAGAATTATTGTGGTTTTTTCAAATTCATTATTCATCAAAAGTCGACACATATAAATCTTATAACAATATTCATATGAATTAAATTTTTATTAGTGCATTTGAGAACGACAATGGAGAATGCAATAGAATAAATTAAAACATTATTTATGATTATATATATATATATGAATAAGACAACCTTTATCATACAAAATGGGACAATTATTCGTATCCCTTTGTCTTTCAATTGGGACACTATGTCCATTATATTAAGCAAAATGTTTGATTTCATAGACATATTTCAAAAAATAAAATGTCTTTCTTTGATATCCAAACATACTGATCATCATTCTTTTCTTGAACTGCTATCAATGCTAGAGCTACTTCCATGACTTGGGTTATTTTCAGGAATGTTTTTTTCACGACGTTGATTGTTTTCTTCTTCTTCACCTTCCATCTACAAACATAAAAATAAATTGAAATGAGTGTATATACATTAGTGAGAATAATGAAAATTGCAATATTAAATAATATACATCAATGTAAATCGAAAAGAAAAATGACGTACCATAGCAACAATTTACTCATAAACTATACACATTCTTTCAAAACCATGTACCATGCCATCTTTCAAAATTTCATCTGTTGGCGCAGTTCCATACTTTGTTTCCTGCAAGTTGTATACCCCATAGAAAAATCATATATTTAATATAAAAGATTTTTTTGTTCTATTAATTATAGACGGAGCTAAGTAAAACAAGATCGATAGATGCTTACAAATTCCATAATTAAATTCTGATATGCCAACATATACTCACAACTTATATTTAACCTAATTTCAATCAATTCGTCTTATGGTTCTTCTTTGTATGTTAGCAACTCTTTGAAGACATTCAATGATGATTTTTGTAAAACAACTTAAAAAATACAAAAATAAAATCCAGTTAAGTTGTTATAAGGAAGTAACTATTACTCACAAACTTAGAGATCAACCCTTTTCTTCCTTGTCGTCTTGTTTTATGTGCTGAATGGGTTCCATTTTCTTTTCTTTTCTGCAAGAAAATTCTTGAAAATTAATATTTAATGCTAAATTGTTTATTTATTGTACCTAATGATCAAAAAATTCAATGATTACATATTAAATTTGAAGCACGTTGTTGTTGAGATGGCTCCTCCTGTGATGCAATTTTGTCAATTTCTTTGACTCCTTGTACACCTTTTTGGACATTCCTACTGGCATATTTCTAATATCAGCTCGTTCATCTTTTGAGATTTTCATAATATTCCTGAAAATGTATTATGACAATAAAATATTTAATTTTTATATTGATATATGAAAAGTAAATATAACAAAAGTGATATTTATAAATAATTCTAGAAAAAAATTTAAAGGAATATTACTTTTTCATTCCTTCTTTTTTTTTGTACGTTTTTTCTTTTAAAAGTATGACATGTCTCATTGACCAATTCTTTGGAAACGCTTCATGTAGTTTAGATAAAATTTGGTTCTTGGAATCATTGGATTTATTTTTGTATTGTAAGTGGAAAGAACGTCTATACATTCATTCCACTAGATCCCTCAAACTTTTGTAAAAGTTTTTCCCCCTTTCGTTAACTTCCAGCACCACTCCATATGAGCTAAGAAGCAATTCATTTTCATTTGCATTTTATATTTTTTTTATTTTTTTAGAACAACATTCATTTTCTGAGTTGTTGGTCCCTGTAGAACATTAAACAGATGTGAATTAGTAGACTGTTTGACACATGTTATCTAATAATTTTAAGTATATTATTAATGATAATTAAAAAAAGAAACGCATATTGGATCGATAGTATTTTTTCATTCACTTGATTCATCCTTTTGAAATTTTTCCATTAAACTTTTACGCTCTTCTGGTCCTAGATCAGAAATAATCATATCAAGCTTCGTCATTTTGTGGCTCTACATGATACATAGTAAACAATACATATTAGTTAAACTTACATATAGTTCAAAAATAATATTTTTTATAAAGAATTTACAAAGAAATTGCCTTTTCTTCTTTTCTTGATGTGTTAATAGTATTTTTGTTACTTGATCTCTTTTCAATCATTTCTTTATCAATATGAAACCGGTATCATATCATTCATTAATATATTTATAAATAAATTCTCAACTTTTCAGGTAGAAAATAAATATCAAGACACCGGTGCGCCTTTCATGAGGTACGCACCGCAACCAGTGCTGCGGATATTAAAAACACACCGCAAAACAATATAATAGACTGTATGGTCTGTTTGGTATTATAAACGCACTGCAAAAATAGTGTAATAGACCATACGGTGCGTGGGGTCTTAAAAACACACCGCCAAAACGGTGTAATACACCGTACGGTGCTATCCTCGTTAAATGGAGCACCGATGCCCTATTTCAGATATGGCATATGGATTTAGAAAAAATGTTTTCAATTTTTTTACTACACAGTACTTGCGCAGTGCGCTGTATAATATAGCACGCCGGTGCGGTAGCGTATGCAGGGCGCACCAATAAATAAAAATCCATTTTTTCCAAAAATTCACGTAATGGCTTAATGGATTGGGATCTGACTATGAAAGTCGTCCCATGGGTTGGACGTCAATCTAAAATGAAAAACCCTAATTCTGAAATCACAAAAACATGGAGAAGAAAGGGAAAAAACAAAAAAAATGAAGGGTTTAGGGTAAAAATGGATAAAACTACAGAAAAAAAGTAAAAAATAATAATCAAATTTAATCACGAGATGGTTTGAAATTCTAAGATACAGGGTTTGAATCACCAGAGGTTTGGTTTTTGATTGTCTGAACACTTTTGTTTGAACGTATTTCGCTGCTCCACAGTGCCCTTGTGCTCTCTTGCTCTAGGTCTATCTCCTGTGAATATCTGGCTGAAAATTTTAGCAAAAATAGTGAAATAATGAAAAGTGTTTTGTATTTAAAGAATTATTTTATGAAATTATATTTTTGAAAATATTTTGCCGCCCATTTTTCAAATTGCTGTTTTTTTTTTCACTTAAAGAAAATAGAGTTGCATTTTTTTTATTTGCGTTTATTCGTTACTAGTGCGGAGGAGTTGGGAAGCACCGATGCGTCTTCGTAATACGACGCACCAATGCATGTTATGATGATAAGCGCACCAAACTGTATAAAGTTCTTTTTTTTATGTAAGATCATAATAAAATAATGGTAATTCTAAAGTACATGAATTTATTTTCATTATTTTCTAAACTTTATTCTGTTAAAAAAATTCGCATTATTCTAGATTTGTTATTTTACAATTATTTGCAAATTTACAAATTTAAATATTTTAATAAAATCATTGCACATTAATACAATTAAAATTTTCACATTAATAGAATAAAAATTTTACAAATATTTTACATATAATTAAAATTAAAATTATATTTACAATTACAATTACAATTACAATTACAATTTTACATTAATTTCACATACATGAATTACGATTAGAATTAGAATTACAATTATAATTTTACATACAATTACATTTACAATTTTACATAGAATTACATTTACAATTACAATTACAATTTTACAATATTTTACATACAATTACAATTACAAATAGAAGTACAATTACAATTACAATTTTACATTAATTTCACATACATGAATTACGATTAGAATTACAATTACAATTTTAATTTTACATACAATTACATTTGCAATTTTACATAGAATTACAATTACAATTTTACAAATATTTTACATACAATTCAATTAAAATTACAATTACAAATACAATTACAATTTTAGAATTTTACATACAATTACATTTACAACTTTATATAGAATTACATTTACAATTACAATTACAATTTTACAAATATTTTACATACAATTACACTTAAAATTACAATTAGTACAAATACAATTTTACAATTTTACATACAATTAAAATTTAAATTTCAATTACAATCACGACATAATATTTAATAAATATCATGGTAATTTGATATTAAATTAATTAATAAAAATCATCACGATCATGATAACCATTGTATAAACATCATATTCGACTAAAAAACACATTCAAACATCAAATTAACATTATATATTAACATCATCACAACACAAAGATCAAATATACATCTCATGTCAAATAACGCATGCTATCACATATACACATCTATTTGTAAGCTAAACATTAAACGAGCATATCTAACATGACCTAACAATATGTGCCACATCATGATGATCACCAACATGTAAATTATGTACAACTGCAACATGAACATAAAATACATAGACCATATATATATATATATATATATATATATATATATATATATATATATATATATATATAATGCTAAAAATATACAACTGTAATATAAATGTCATGGATCAGTTGGTGGTAGTATAACAACATCAATAGTAGTACAAGTGGAGGCCTGCTCAGTAAAGGGTGCAGCCTCGACGGTCGATGGTCGAGCCTACTCATGATCATGATCACTAGTACTGATGGATGCATCAGCTGGTGGTACTAGTAAAACATCAATATAAGCAGTAGTAATGGAGGCCTACTCAGTCAATAGTGCAACCTCGATAGTCGATGGTCCAGCCTGCACATGATCATGACTAGTACTGACGCATGTTATAGGCTGCTGACTAGACGTGGTAGATGGTCCAACCTCATCTCCGTAATGACTGATAGATGCTGCTAGTGGATCAGCCTCATGCTCATCAGGTGCAGCGCGAGGTGAACGATCATGAGATGCATGTGAGTCGTTGCTCGCGGACTGTCCATCACATGCTGCGGCTTGACTAGTACGCCTATAGCTACGGACAGTCCTGCTCAGTCATGTAACAACTGTTGTAGCTCCTACGACATGCCGCATCAAGTCGTACATGTTACGTGGCATGCCTCTCCACATCCGTAACAAGCTATCATTGGAATGTATTTCTCTGTAATGAGCGGGCCTGATGCCCGCATCAACAATCAATGCACAGATTTGGTTGCCCAACTCCATCCTATAACTAGTCTCAGGTCGACTACACCTAGTAAAAGGCGGTATCGGTGCACCATGAGCAGGAGCATGTCTCTCTGATGCACCGGCCTCATCCTGATCATGATCATCTACGACATCGTCCATGTCCTGATCGTCATCAGGATCAACACCCGGATCATGTGGTGGATCCAGCATCTCTTCACCATCAAAAGAGCCAATGCCTGCAAAATATATACAAGTGCACAGCAATAATTAGACAATTTCATTACAAAATTTAATAAAAACAAGTTAAAGAACATGTTAGAATAAATATAAATAAAACAGTAATATTACCTCTATCATCTGGCGGCTCATCATCTGTGAAGAGGATTTTGGGACACCCTCGCCAATCTAATTCAGCATAAGGACATGGGACCAAAATGAAGGGATGCAGCCCATTAACAATGGCTTGTAAGTCCAGTGCATCATGCGATATCCTGGCTGAAAACATAGTGTCTCCCCTCTTGGGCATCATCTGTCCCCACATGTGCATCCGGGCCTCGAACATCGACCTACGAGGCTGCCAAACAAAACTAGGTCTCATCTCTGGAAACCTCTGAAAAAATAAACCAAACAGCTCTGAAGCAAAAGGGAAGTTGACCCTCCCTTGTGCATGAACACGACATCTATCTAAGGCCATACAAAACTGCCGCAAAAAAATGGCAGACCACCTGACAAGACCTGGTTGTTGTAATAAAGAATCAATATAATATAAAAGCGAGCAACTAATGCCTTGCCTGTCACCGGTGTTGTGCGAAATGGTCGAAATGATAAGTGAGGCACTGCACATCCTGTCTACCAAATGCACCTATACGTAACTAACCTCCACGTACCTCAAACTCTAAAGGAGAGATTACATTTGCTCCAATGTATCTCTGGGAGTAAAATAACTGACTCCCTGCTACACTGTAATATTCCAAAATTAGCATGCAGCTAATTGGAATATTAATTTTTTCTCATGTCACTTAGGAGATAAATAAATGGGTAAGGAGGCCCATACATTGCAGAAAAATGAATAAAATCCCTCATAGTGTGAAAAGGGATATTCATAAGAGCTGGATTTCACACCCTCAAGTGTGAAAGAGGACATTTGCACAAGGACAAGGTCAATTTTGACCAAGTCAACAACGCTGGGATAGGAGGTGGAGAACACTTGGAGAGACAGTGCAGTATGAATGGAAGGGAGATTCCTTGGTGGAGGAAACCCTAATGAGTGGGACCCATGGTGAGAGGGCTTACATTTTTTTAAAAGGGGGGAAAGGCAGCCATTTTTATTCATGTAATGGTTTATTGCCTTTATGGTCTGGAAGACTATTTTTCATTCTCTTGCTGTTTAACAGAGTTGCAGTGCTGCTTAGCACAAGGAATTCCTATTTAGGAATTCCTTCTCTTTTCAAGAGAGGCCTCTTGAAGGAGCTTTCTCTTCATTTCTCCACATCCAGGCTTCAGGCCAAGCATCCTCCTTCATCTACAGCGCAATTTCTCTTTAGAGCTGAGTTGTGTTGCAGGGTGTTGCAGTGGAGGTTCCTCAACACCACTTCCTGAGCTTATCTTTCAGAGGAGGAAGCTTTATTTCCTTTGGGTGATCAGTTGGGAAGCCCTTGGAGCATATTTCAGATCTTGGCACTTGGCCAATATATTTTCTTGCACATACAATGCAGTATCCCTCAGTGACTGCGTTATTTTCAGAGAGCATTTGTAGTGTGGGTTGCAGAGATTGTTTGGAGGCTGAGATCTTCATTTTTAGGATTAGCCTTTCACTTGGAAGATCCATTGGAGGAGGTTTGTTCAGCTTATGCATCATCTACAACCATCTCCATCCAGTTCTTGAGTTGCAACTGCTACTCATTCTTGAGATTGCAACTCCGGCATTTTTTCCATTTTGCATATTTCAGCCAATCCTTCCATGATTGTCTTGAAATAGTGTTTGGAAGATTATATCTTCACTCCCAATGTTGTATGAGCCATCTATTTGTATATTTATGTTATTTCACATTCCCATGTAGCAGTGTACCATTTATGACTGCGTTGTACATGTTCATGAGTTCTCTGCAATAGAGCAACATTCCACTTTTTGCATATGTATTCATGGGAGGCTTGTTGGCCTTAATCATTTGAGTTGTATTGTACATATTTGCAGCTGATTTACATAATAAAATGGCTCCATGGTTTCCATACATTTTGGTATGATGTTATTCACTGCTATTTCCAGTTTGTGTTCATGTATTGTTGGATCTCCAATTTTGGAATATCTTAAGATATTCCCATTGTTGTAGATTATCCCTATTTTGGGATATTACATACACAACTAGCTGGCACATCTAGGAATGAGGTAAAATCCACCCCTCTCCTTGATAGTCCTATAACAAAATAAATATTCTCATCATTGGGTGTGTACCACTGGCCAGGACCAACCTAGAAAGCCTGTCGGTGGGCATTCCACCTGCGGATAAGATATCTCAGAAACAAACTATGGGCCTTTAGGGAATTAGCCTCGTCATAGAATTTGAGGAGGCCTACCTGCCTAAGGATCCCTTGAGTATCTATTGTAATAGGCCAAGTGTATGCATCTCTCTCCCTCTCTTGGGCCTCCCATTGGCGAATCATGTCATACTGTTCAGCCTGTTGTTGCTGTTGTTCCTTCTCTTCTCTCTGAATCATTGACATATTAAATAATTTTTTTTATTAAAACAGACATGTATTTAGGAATATACATATATATATTTTTTTTGAAAAAAAAAATAGACCAGTCAGTGCGCCACAAAAATAGACACGCACCGGTGGCAGTGCGGCTTAAGTTTGTAGTGCCCCATTCCCAGTTCCCCTAATGAAATAAAACGCACCGACCTCGGTGCAACTGTCTATTTTTCAAGCACCATTGACTATATCTAGTTCAAAATAGCAGTGTACTGACTGAAATATACGCCCCAGAGCGTATATTCATGTCAGTGCACCAACTTCATGAAAATTACATAATCGACGGTGCGGTCTTTTACCCGGCCGCACCATTAACCCTCTTGGAATGTAGACTGTGGTGCGCTGACATATACCAAGGCGAATAATACCATCAATGCACTGCACTGGGATTCACTTGGTCAATGGTGCACCTGGCTAAATGAGCGCACCACATTTTATTTTATTTTTAATTTAAAATTATGTGGGGCACCTTTCAGTACCACCCCAGAAATGATGCGGATATTGTTAGCACCGGTGGCGGTGTGGCCTGTAAATTTAACAGGCAGTACCGCTATCTGGTATGAGCCGAATGGCTCAGACGCATCGCGCGACATTTTTTTTTAATGGTTATTTTTAAGGTTATTTCAAATTATAATCTGCTAAAAGGATTAATTATGGAAAAACTAGAAAAATACCTGTACATTTCGCCATCGAGGAGGCATATTGGTTGTAAAATTTGCAAAAGAAAAAATTTTCACCGTTTTTCAAAATGCAAGCTGGAGATTGGTGACCAATGCAGAGCAGCAGTGTGTGCAATGGGTACAATGAGAGCACCAATGTCAGGGCGGCTCAGAGAATGGGAAATGGCATCGGTGCTTGAGAGCTCTGCAGCACTGAGGAAAATGAAAAATGTGGTTTTTTGGCCGTAAATGTTTTTTTATCTAACCCTGTTCTGGTGCGCATGATTTTATAGGCACACCGGTATGCTTACATACAACCACACCAGACGGTGCTAGATTTGGTGCATTGGTTATAATGCACCGGGGCGGTTCACTAACACCGCACCAGGAAGTTTCAGTTTTGGCACGTTGTTTTGATGGTGCATCAAGGTGGAATATTTGTAAAGCACCGGTGCAGAATAGTTGTAAAGCACCAGTTTTTTGGCCTTATTTTTTTTTTTTTTATTTAACGCTATTCTGGTGCATGTGTTTTATAGGCGCACCGGTGCTCTTGGATAAGAACGCACTGTCATGTTTCTGTTTTGGCACGGTGTCATGGTGTTTTATGATGCACCGGCGTGGAAGAGTAGTGAAGCACTGGTGCGTTACCGTAATTGGACTCCCTGGGCGGGTGTGTACGTCACGCACTCTGTCTGATATGCCAATGTTTTGTGCACACCGGTGCATTCTATGGAAGAATGAGCATTGGTAATTGAGAGCTCAGGAGCACTAGAAAAATGAAAAATCTGGGTTTTTTGCCATATTTTTTTTTTTAATTTAACCCTTTACCAGTGCGTGTGGTTTATAGGTGCACCAGTGTTGTTTCTTACAAACACACCGGTCGGTTTGTGTTTTGGCGTGATGTTTTATGATGCACCGGTGCGGTTTTGTTCTACCGCACTGGGCGGTTTCAATTTTGGCACAGTGTTTTATAATGCACCGGCGCGGAAGATGTGTGACACACCAGTGCTATAGAAGAATACAATGCACCGGGCGGGTGTGTATGGAGTGCACGGTGTCTGGTCTACCAATTTGTTTGTGCTAACTGGTTCTTTCGGTATTGCAGAGCACCGGGGCGACGTTTAATGATAAGCGCACCGAGCAAAAAACATCTACAAAACCCTCCACCCACAAACCTCCTCTAGTAACCTCCACTAGAAATGGATGTATGGGGTATTTTTCTATGGGGTTCCTCAAAAACATCTGCTAGATGGTATTTTCCTTGTAGTGAACAACCACTCTAGAGGTGCGAGTCCTTTCAAGGTACAAGTCAACTTCGACACTCTTGTATTATAAGGCCAAATAGATGAAAATTTCGTAGATAGATGGTTGAATTTGTTGGAAGGGTATTTCTCAGTCCATGATTTATCTAACTGAGAAAATATTAATTTTGCATTCCTCAAAGCTGCACCCATTTCAAAGACTAGTGGGAAACCTACTATGAGCAAAAGGACGAGAGGGAACCCTCTCTGTTCTCGGTCACACCCACTTTGAATTCTTTCCAATATGACATCAAGGAACAATATTACCCCGTGGGGAGATATGAGGACAAGTAAATCCAATGGACCACATTGTGGCAACAAAGGGATGAAGATGTGCACGGGTTGATGAATTTGTTCCATACCCTACCCACAAAGTTGGGTATTAAATATTCAAAGGAAAAATTGGTGCTCAAGTACCACAATTATTTTCACAGATAAATTCAGGAGGAAATGGAGTTACTCAACATTACCTCACTTGGAATGGCGTTTCAATATGCCACCAATATCGAGCATAAATTTAATTAGAATAAGTGATAATTTAGATCCATGAATCTGAATCGAGGGAAAGGGACCCCTGAATAGCAGAACAAGGGGAAAATCCAAAGTGAGGAGCCTTTTAACAACACCACAAATCCAAATAATTACATGGGGAACTGATATGAATTTCATAACTCCTACACTCACAACACAAGTGAGTGTCAAGCCAAATAGTCTCTAGTGGCTGAACTAAAGGCATCTGAATTAGATGCATGTTCGAATTCTGAGTCAGAATTGGACAAGGGGAATTATAAAGGGAAGTAGATCATTGATAAAGAACCCAGTGCCACCATTTCCACCACCAAGCTCCAGAGGGATGAATTCGAGGATCCAGAGGAGGGGGGAGGCCTCTTCAATTCCCAGATGTGGGTTAAGGGTTATCCACTGCAATTTATTGTCAATAGCGGAAAAAAAGAGAGCCTCATTTCATAGATCTTGCGAAGCAATTCGGCCTACCAATCACAACACACCCACAACTGTATACCATCGGGTGGCTTCACCAAGGAAGAGATCTTCACGTCAACCAGCAGTGCCACCTTGCATACATCATCAAGCCCTTAACAGATGAGGTACTGTGTGATGTTGCTCCTCTTGACATGTCTCATGTATTATTAGGTAAACCATACTTGTGGAAGAGAGATGTTGTGTATGAGTATAGGCCTCGTTCTATTATTATTAATTTGAGAAATAATTTGTACAGGATACCAGAGGTAGTACCGCCTTCCTCAATCTCCTTGAGTACTGCAAAGAAATGTAGTAAGATTATTTTCCAAACCAAAAAAATTGTTTCATTATGATTCGCCCACAGGGAAAGAAGAATATTGTGGCCACAACCTCCAAACAGGGCTCCCCTACACAACATCAGTAGATGGACAAAGTCTTGGAGGAATACAAGGACATATTCTCCTCACCCATGAGGGTTCTTATACACTCTCAGGTCAAACACTCCATTGATCTTATCCCAGGCACACTGCTACCTAATGGGATGATCTATCGACATTCTGTTATAGAGAAATATGAAATCAAGAGGCAGATCCAAGAGATATTGTAGAAACGACACATCGGGCCAAGCTCCTCCCATCTACTATCTCAGTTTGATAAAGAAACAATATTTATTGAACACATCCAGCACGTCCGCTAGCAGGTCCATGATATATTGCAGAAATCCAATGCCAAGTACAAGTAGTGACATGATCAACATCGGGTGCTACAAAATTTCTAGGTGGGTGACAAAGTTTGGTTTCATTTGTAGAAGGAATGCCTAACCGAAGCTCATCGGAAGCTCATACCATTCTGATATGGGCCTTACACAATTATCAAGGCTATGGGAGATAATGCATTTCAGCTTAGCATTCCCCCATTCCTTGGCTGGCACCCAGTGTTCCATGTGGATTTCCTTCAACCATACTTTCAGCCATTACTAGACACATCAGACATTGCATAACAACTCACACCAACATAGTTAAACCCAGACTACATGGAACAAGCCACAACGGATCAGATCATGGACACACAAATCAAGAAAACCCGACAACAAAGGATCCTACCATATTAGGTTGTCAAATAAGGCCAAATCCTTCACCAGGGCAAGTGGCTCACCAGGGACCCAGTTTAGCAAAATTTTCCTCATCTCATGGAGGAACCCAACAGAGTGGGGACCATTGCTTCCTAAGGGGGGAAGAATGATATACGTGTATATTGGTGGCCACCCACCAATTCCACTTGGACCCCTACCATTTTTTCTTTCAATTTTTCAGTTTCCTTAATTGTAGCACAATTTACTATATTTGGTAGTTTTTTGGGACCTGAACTTCTAAAGCCGTTTTGAGTCCCTAAACAACGTTCCTTGGGAAAATCACCAACAACAAATGTGAGTTTTCAATTCGACATGATTTTTCAACTTGACAAGAGTTTTCAACTCGAAATTCGCTATCATCAATTTTATTCCTCAGATAGATCTTTCTAATGAGGTATTGTGCATGTCAAACAGATATCATATGCCAAATTTATGACTCTGGTAAATTGATGTACCAATTTACCCCAATGGGGCCCATAGTTTGGTGTTTCATCTCCTAGGGTTAGTTTTTTGGATGTTAGGGTTTTTCCATTTTTTATCAATAATATATAGGCCTTGGATCCTCATTGTAAGACAGTTCAGAGGCATGTAGATGCCACATCTCTTCTCAGAGATAAGCTACAATCACCCCACCTAGTTTATGTATATTCTGTCTGTAAGAATATATTAGTTATTTGATATTAATGAAATGAATTTTTATTTCTACTGCATCTATGTGTTTATGTTTATTTATTTATTTTATTGTGTTCCTGCATAAATCCAAATCACATGTATGTCAACAGTATCTAACACTAATCCCAAAATTTTAAATTTACTTTTCACTTTGATTTTCTTCAATTTAGTGAGAATTTATGGCAGGGGATACAAATTTATGTATGGTGTTTCTTTTTTAATGCAACGACTATGGATTTTATATTTTTAAAATGTTGAAGGACCTAGTTAACTCTAGTTATATCATCCAAAAACTTTTGAAAATAACAATATTTATGTTTATAAATAAATATTTAACAGTTTCCCATAGATTATAATTCCACAAGAGAACCAAATTTAGTACCCTAAAACTGTAAATTATTTAAAAACTCCTAGAATCATCATAGTCATCCTTTCCCTTTACGATAACATTTTCGGATTTTTTGGATACCTATGAGTGAGTCACCAACAATTCTTACCTTTTGCGTCTTTTCTTCTGCTAGTAATCTAATTCCATGCCATAGAGCTTAAAAATTCGCTTATTTTTTGGTGGCTTCTACTAAACCCATGGAAAATTTTAACTATTTTTGTTCATTGGGGCAGTGGATAATTGATCTGGATTCTCTCTGCTACCGAAATTAAACAAGATCTTTTACTTATATGATGTTAAAATAATTACATTTGAAGAGTATGAAAAACCACATGTGCATACTTTAAATAAGAGGAAACATCAATACAACCATCAAATCAATGAACACACACAACTTGATAAGGGAGTTCACCTAGGGTGGGTTATGTCTCCGCGACCAATGTCAAGAGAGGGAAGGTCGCTTCATTGATTACTGCAAGATGATGAGGAGTACACAATTTGTTCTTTGTCAATACAAAGATGAACTTCCTTAAATATAGTGACATGTCTCTCCACCACACATTATTCTATAATAAATCTCACTCATCTAAGGTATCCTTGAACATGAAAAAATAGAAATCTCTCAAATAAAGTGGCATACAAATATCCTCTCACAATATGGCATATATGGATCTCAACATCAAAGCATCATCTCAACAAAAATAAAATGAAGACATGGCAATAATGCATATTATACCTCCACTTCCAGGGATGGACTAAAAATGCACACCTTTGTTGAAGAAATGGACATAATAGTTGAACTCCTAGCAAAAAATCGGTTCAATTGAGTATAAACTTCACCCCCCTCTGACTCAGTCAAATTTGGATCCTCAGGAATCTCAAAGATTCCCCAAAAGATTCCTTCCCCCCTGGTTGGTTGGAATTCAATTGTCCAGATGAAAACTTTGATCACACCATCACATTCCTTGTGAAAAACTGAGAAAAATGAGTGTAACATTGATCTGTTTCTAATACTGACATTTTTGAGACTCCGGGGAATCTCAAAGATTCCTCAAGATTCCATAAAGATTTATTTCTCAATTTGACTAAAATTCTGCTATGCAGATGAGGAAACTAATTACACAATTGTGTTCCCTGTGAAATTTTTATTAATTTGAGTATAAACTCAGCATAATTCTGACACATAAAATTTTTCCTCTAGGGAATCTAAAGATTCCTCAAAGATTTTGCAATAAAACATTCTAGCGAATATTCCTTGAAATGCTCATCTTGAAAAACATGCCCCAAGTGAGCTACATTCCGTGTGGTTCTCATTCCATGGCTTTTCTCCACGAAAATTAAAAAATATATATTTTTATATAATACTTTTGGCTGAACATCACAATGTGTTCGTTGGATTGCTTGGTTGGCAAAGATTAATATAGTTTGATGTTTGTTAGGATGTGCATGGTTCAAACCTCGTAGACCCTCCTTTTGGTTTATAACAAATTGAATTTTTTGCATATAATATATATGGAATTTGACCATATATTATACAAACCATATATAGTTTTCCAATAAAATAAACCAACCGAATTGTATTAACACTTCTGACAAATTCGTTGGATTTTATAGTTATTATAACCATTTTTTTGTTTTATATATTATAAAATGAATTTTCTTGTTATATTGTTATTTAATAACCATAATATTAAGTAATAAACATTTTTTTTAATTATTTATTTTTTTGGGTTATTATTTTATTTTTTAATAATTTGTTTTGACTTTTGTGTAGGATCAGGAGCCAATGAAAACGCACCACGTGTCAACGGCTCATTTATCATTTGGTTTCCACATAATAAAATCAGGTCCCACATCCCCTTATGACTTTCAAACTTCAAACTGCGATAATTTTCTTATACAGACTCGGATTAATGCATCATTTGCGTCATTGAAAATATCTCGCCGAGATCTATGACTTAGTACTTGTTTCATAAAATTTTGAACAATTTGATTTTTGAGCCTTTCTTGAGCCATCTTTGATCACTGAGAGTTTCTGGAGCCACTTGTATCATTCCTTCCCAATGAGGAGCTTTTGGTCCTCCAAAAGCATGAACACAATTTGCACTATGTTGTACTCCCTTGTCTACAGAACAAGTGCCCTAAAAGGCAACACTTCTTTCTCCTTCACCTTTGTTCTTCAGAGCCATAAGTGATGAACTGACAAGTGTTCTTTGCAAACCTATAGTACATATTTGAAAAATAAATGTTCAATTACATGACCTATAATGACCCAAGAAAACCACAAACTTGCCAAAATTTTATAGCACACTATTTGGTCAAGTTTTTACATTAAAACATACCAGAAACCAATATCCCAACTATCAACAAAAAAAGGCCATAAAACATCATCATGTTGATTTCATAAGTGATGGAAAACACATCATCAAGCTTTTACAATCATGTCGCAACATATGATTTACAATAATATGTCTGTGACAAACTACTATATATAATAAAATCATCTCTCATTCATAAAAGTGAATGAGTCATCATCCTGAAGCTTATGATTTGCTTGTTGAGCAACTTTACCCATTGGTTCCTACACGGGCGCTTTGTCCTTGAGATGCTTCTCTGGATGGATGTCCATATCTATTGCAATGGCTACAAAAAATATTCTTCCTATAGAATTTCTTAACCTTATTCCTCCCCTGATGTGGAGAAGGCCTTACATGTCTTGTACTTTTCCTTGTTTCCATTCTCTTCTAGAACTCGATAACCACATGGTTATACAAGCCACAAAAAATACATGGCTTTCTACACCATGATTTCTACTCATCATTAACGGTATTCTTATAATAAAAATTCATAATAGAATAATAATAATTTTTATACCTTGGTTTGGCTCTCTCTTTGGAATTCTCACTCCCATTTGGAAATGACCTGCAATCATGCTCACTCAAGGATTGTGATGTACTCTTATCATCCTTCATTGTCTCAGAATTTTCTCATGAATATTATCTTATTTGTTCCTTTCTAACATAGCTCAATCCTTCATGTCATGGTAATTCCACCACTTGGATGGGATTCACAATTCCTTTCCCATTAGCTCATAGGCCCTTGGCTTCATATCCCGTATTTTTCAATAATCTTGAACCAATGCTTGTAATGTGCTTTTCAAAATCACCCAAATCATCATCATCATGTGAAAATGAAATTGAATAACAAACAAAACTATTTACCTTAGATGTCGATTATGAAGTAGGTGATGATGGCTTTGTTATGCCTTCTTTGCACTTCAACTTTTCTAAGGCCTCTTATGTGGCTCATAATTGAAGCTACAATATCTGCTTCTCCTCCTCTGCTTCTTGTAGAAGTCTCCTCAATTCAAAATTCTACGCTTGAAGGATTTTATTGATAAATTCATTTGAATGATGAGAAGAATATGAAGAAGAAGTATATTCAATCAAAGGTGGAGATGGAGCATCGTCGTCTTCCCTCTCTTTATCCTATTCCTATCTTTCCATTTTCTCCTCATAATTTGTGTTCATTATATCTACTATGCATTCCATCCTGAGGAGGTCATCGTAGAGATCTTTGTGATCATCCATTTTCCTTCTTGTTGCACGTTCAATCTCTATTTATCATTCACACTCACAATCTGCATCAACAAGAAGACGAATCTGATACCAAACTTGATTTATATTCTCTCTACTACTAGAATTAACCAAGATATTTTACTTATGTGATCCTAGTAGAATTTCATGTGAAAGAGTATGAAAAACCACATGTGCATACTTTAAATAAGGGGAAACATAAAGAAAAACATCATATCAAATAACACACACAACTTGATAATGGATTTCACCCAATGTGGGTTATGCCTCCTGGCCTGGTGTCAAGAGTGGGGAAACCGCTTCATTGATTGATGCAAGATGATGAGTACATGATGTGGTGTTTGTCAATACAAGGATGAACTTCTCTAACTAGAGTGTCGTGTCTCTCCACGAGACATTATTTTATAATAATTCTTACTCATATAAGCTCTTCTTCAGCATGACAAAATATAAACCTCTCACATAAAGTGGCATATAAAGATCCTATCACAATTTGGAATACATGGATCTCGACACCAAAGCATCATCTCAACGAAAATAAAACAAATACATGGCAATAATGCATCTAATAGCTCCACTTCCGGGGATGGCCTAAAAATGCACATGTCTATTGAATAAATAGACTTTATAGTTGAACTCTAAGAGAAATCCTAGTTGAAATGAGTATAAAATTGACCCCATTCTGACTCGAACAAATTTGGACCCTCGGGATCTCAAAGATTCCCCTAAAGATTCCTTCCCCCTAGTTGACTGCAATTTGGCTACCGCAATTAAAAATCTGATCACGCCATCTCCTTCCTTATGAAGAATTGATAAAAATGAGTATAAATTCGATTTGGTTCTAATATTGATAGTTTTGGGCCTCTAGGGAATCTCAAATATTCCTCAAGATTCCATAAATATTTCTTACTGCAGGTTGACTAAAATTCTACTGCTGAGATGTAGAACTAGATTACACCATCACGTTCCCTATGAAAAAATGAGAAGAATGAGTATAAATTCGACCTAGTTATGAGAATGAGATTCTCAGGCCTCCAAGGTATCTTTTAGATTCCTCAAGATTCCATAAAGATTCATTTTCTATAGGTTAACTTAAATTTTGTTACTCATATGAGGAAACGAATTACACCATCTAACTCCTTGTCAAAAACTGAGAAAAATGAGTGTAAATTTGGCATAATTATGACATGGTGAAAATTTGACCCCAAGGGAATCTTTTAGATTCCTCATGATACCACAAATATTCCTCTCTGCAAGTTGACTAAAGATCTGTTGCTCAAATGAGGAAACAAATTACACCATTGTGTACCCTACGATTAATGTGAGTATAAACTCAGCATAATTATGACACTGTGAAAATATTTTCTCTAGGGAATTTAAAGATTCCTCAAATATTCTACGATAGAATATTCCAGGGAATATATATGCTCATCTTGAAAAATGCACCCTTCTTGAGCTGTGTTTTGTGTAGTTCTAGCTCCATGGCTCTCCTCCATGCAAATAAAAGAAAATTTATATAATACGTCTGGGTGAACATTACAAAGTGTTTGTTGGATTTCTTGATTGGAAAATATTAATATAGTTTTATTTTTGTTGGGATGTGCACGATTCAAACCTCGTAGACCCTCCTTTTGGTTCATAACAAATCCAATTTGTTGCATATTATATATATGGAATTTGACCATATATCATAGAAACCATATATATTTTTCAAATAAAACAAATCAACCAAATTGTATTAACCCATTGTATTATAACCATTTTTTTGTTTTATATATTATAAAATGAATTTTCTTGTTATATTGTTATTTAATAACTATAATATTAAATAATAACCCATTTTTTTACCTATTTTATTTTTTTGGTTATTATTTTATTTTTTGATAATTTGTTTTGTCTTTCGTGCAGGATTAGGAGCCAATGATGGTGTGCCATGTGTCAATGGCTCATTTGTCATTCGGTTTCCACATAAGCAAAGCAGGTCCCACATCCCCTCACGACTTGCAAACTTCAAACTTCAAGAATTTTCTCATACTAACTCGGATTGAGGTATCATTTTCATCATAAGAAAGCTCTCGTCAAGCTCTATGACTTGGTATTGGTTTCATAAACTTGTGAACACTTTGATTTTTTAGCCTTTCCTGAGCCCTAGTTGATCAATGAGTGTTTCTAGAGCCACCTAGATCAATAACCCCTACCATTCCTGCCACCCTAAATTCCCTCCCACTTCTACCTCCCTAAATTTATGAGTGATGTTATTTCCCTAACCACAATGTATTTCACTCATAAAAGAGACTCTTTTTAATTTTTTAAGGAAAAAAGTATGGGACACAAGCATTGCACTTGGTGTTTCAAAATGTTTTAGGTGACAATAAAATTTTTAAGCCCAAGTGATATACAGTGAAGTATTCTCTATATAAAGTCTCCTTTTTTGATAGGTAAATGGCCTTGATTGTTGCTAATTTTGAGAAAACTTGAAGTAATATCAAAGGTATCATAGTTCTAGGAAAAGGGTAGATTAATGAAATTTTGATAAATCATTAATGGTTATTTTTTCCCAACTTTATCTTACTTATTATCACTCATGCAAGATAGAACATTCCATTTTGAATGTCCTTTGAAGTAGGCACAATGTTTTTATTCTATAACATTCACTTACCACTAAGTACAAACGAGTGAGATTTTGACATTTTGGTCAAATCAACCAAGTAGTCAAAAAGAAAGATTACCTTATTTGATGTAGAAGGAGAGATTGAACCCATGCCTTAGTAAAATATGGCTTCCTATTAAAAACGTCTTTAGTGAGTTCCCTACCACTGGCCTAAGGAAAAAGGGGATCCTATCTAATTTTCTTACATAGGTTATTGATTTCAAAGTTTATAAGTGGAAACATATAATGAAAATACAAAATAAAATGCCACTAATAAGTTAGATCAACAAACACATTGTTGCCTTGATTTTGATAAGCTAACCTAGTCAATATGAGACCTACCTATTTAGGAGAAATGATGCAAAAAATAGGAAATTAGGCATAAAAGGGTATATAAATAATAATTAGAGACAAACACAAGACCAAACAATAAATACTAATAAATACGCACCTTCCTCTTGTACATTCCTAGCCCCATCTAGCCACCAACTAATTTAGTAGTAACTTTCATTGTGAGAATACCTTTCATATAAGATTAAAAGTCCACATCCTTTCTAGAAATATGTTTTTTAATTAAAAAATATAATATAAGATCCACCCTCCACTTGTCATAATCAATTATTTGAGAGGATTTGGGGATAAAATACATTTTGTGTCCTTTCCCCTCTCATTCTCTTATCTCATGGAAGTCATTATGAACAATATTTCTATATTTACCTTGAGGTTTTCCTGCTTGAAATTCATTGGTATTGCTTGGATTGATTGGTATTATTGTTTGAGTCATGTACTTTGAGTACATTGGTAAATGTGATGGAATGAACATGGTTTGATTATTGGCAGGTGATTGTTCCTGAAAAATTTCAACATAATATTAAACATCTTGGTAGATTACACAAGCTTCATAATCACATATATTTGTTCTACTTATTTCTCTCTCTCACCAAATCTCATGGTTTTTCGATATAGAATACTAAATGATAAGTGCACCTGGCCCTTTGGATGCCCAATAACCTATATAACCATAAGGCCTTAGCTCTAGTTGAGCCCTTATAAACCCCTAGACCATTAAGTACCCCCATACTTGACCCCTAATTACCCCATCTTAAACCCTAACCCCTAACGCTCAGACCACTAACATGTTATCCCCTAACCCCTAGTTCTCATACAAATGACATGTTATCCCCTAACCCCTCAATTATCAACCCCTTATAAGATAAACCATGGTTCTGAAGTTGGGAAAATAAGATTGTCATCCCCTTAAAACTCTTGTCTCCAAGTGAAATCAAGAAATAATACAACATTATAATGATTAATGCAAAATAATATCAATATGTTTTTTATTATGCTTGTGTCTATATATCTCAAAAAGTATATGTCTTCCTACATGCAAGAAAAGTAACATTTTTCCTATATTTACAACATATTCTTAAATATATTGATAAATTGCGCAAGCACAATCATTGATTTGTTGTCTTTGTTTCTCACTCTCACCTAAGTTGTACTTGTTTTTGTATTTGTTCTATTTGTTTTCCTATATTATATTTGTAAATTTTTGTATCATTTAAATATTTTCCATATATAGTAATATTACTTTATTGATTTTAATTGTATAGTATGCGTCCCCTAGGGCATTTCTCGACAAGGAAGACACTGTTGTAGTACAAGCGTATGTTCAAGAACATGGATCAAATACTGAGGATCAAGCTAATTATCATATGGAATAATATAGCGATGTTCATAACATAGTTGAAGAATATGGGACAAATAGATTGATTCAGGAGTAATTTAATAATGTTGGAATGGATGATGATGGCAACCAGTGTTATGGTGCTTATAATATACTTATACTAGAGAGGGAGATTCAACTTCTTTATGAAGGCTCATAAACATCTATTCTCCTTGTTGTATTGTTGTTGGCCAACTTAAAAGTGGTGAATGGTTTTTCAAACACATGTGACACAAATCCTAAGGTATGCAATATATTTTGTGACATTTAGTACAACATGATAAAGCATTTTTTTTCATTTATTTTAATGTAAGTATGTGATCATCATTTATTTTGTAACATCTGGATGTAATATGTATGCTTAATTGTTAGGTGAATTTATGTTACCATTGTCAAATGTTTTACCTTATACGGACAAATATCTACATTCCATTATGAAATATATTGGAATGGAGTATCAAGCTATTGATGCATGTCCTAATGATGATATTCTCTATTATAAAGAACATGCATCGAAAGAAAAATTCCCAAAATGTGATGAGAGTAGATATAAAACTGATAAAGTAAAAAAAAAAAAAAGGTGCCTCGTAAGGTTCTTTATTATATTCCCATAATTCCATGTTTGCGAAAATTGTTCAGCTGAAAAAGCATAACATAATTTTATGGATTACCATGCAACAAAAAGAAATGAATATGGTGTTCTTTGAATGCCTCCATATGGATCTGCATTTAGGAATATAGATGAAAGTTGGCCAAACTTTAAAGAATAACCTTGTAATCTTAGTCTTTCATTAACAACTGACAAAGTCAATCCATTTGGAGAGTTGAGATCTACTTACTTGGTGCGGCCCATTGTTGTTATCAATTATAACATTCCTCCATGGATGCCAATAAAGAGGGAGCACATAATGTTGACAATGATTGTTCCAGGTATTAATTTGTTTAGAATATATATTTTTAAACAAAAAATGTCTGATTTGTCTTTTTTGTTTCATAATTATGTCTTATATTTTTCTTTTACTCATATATGTTCACTTATGTCTTATATATTTTTTTATTCATATATGTAGTAATTATGTATTGTTTTCCACAATAAATTAGGTAAGTGCCAATTAAAAGATATGAATGTGTATATCGAGCCTCTTATTGATGAGTTAGTGGACTTATGGAACATTCTCACTATGTATGATATCTCTAGACCAGTTAATGCACATAGGGAATTTGACTACCATGCAATGCTTGTATGGAAAATTCACAATCCCTCAGGGCTAACACATTTCAGTGGTATGTTATAGTGTTACCCTACACTTTAATAGTATTTAATTTTATGAAGTTTGTTTCATGTATGTTTTTTAAATATTCCCTTCATTGTACATAAAATAATTGATGCAAAAAGCATTCCATCTCTTGTAGGTCTTCAAATAGAGGGTAAATTTTCTTGTCTAGTTTATGTTCCTAAGATGAAATCTCGTCGTTCAAGAAGCTTAGAAAATGAGGTGTTTGATGAGTATAGGCACTTCCATTCTAAGAACCATGGGTACTGAAGTATCGAAAAAAATGTTTTCAATGGGAAAGAAGAGATTAGATTAAGGCCATAAAGAATGACACCTCATGCATGCAGGAAGTGGCAATGTAATACACTCTCTCAAGTATTGAATAAACCGTTTATATATCAATATACATCATAGTTTTGGATTATTTTATATTTTTTTTCATTTTCTTCACAGTAATAATTGATAGGTATTGTTGTTACAATATATTTAACTATGATTCACCTTGTAGGTCTTGAAGGCATTAATAACACGAAAATTCCATGAGGAATGAAATTTCACCTTGAGAAACTCAATAGATTATCCTACTATGAGCACCTAGAAATTTTTTATTTGTTTGATACAATGCACATCGGCAAGAATGTAACAGAGACATTATGGAAAATATTAGATGGAAGGACAAATAAAGAAAAAATTGTCAAAATTTGTAATGACATTGAGTCCAATCATGCAATGCAAAGTGTGATTCATTAAAATAGCGATGAATATAAACAAAATAAAAGCACCCTTCCATGGTTATTGACAATGTTACACCAATTTTTGGTCATCTAACCTGTTACTATTATATGGACTAAAGTACATCATGTAAGACCAATTTTACCATAGTAAAATTGCTTTCACTATGAGAAATAATTTAATAACCCATAGTTTGTTAAATTATTTCTAGTCTAAACAGGAAACCCCATGAGGAATAATTAAATAAATCGTTATTTGTTTGATTTTCCTCTAGGGATAATCAACTAAACCATTGTTTAATTAATATTCCTGGTCATATTTAACCCAAAACAGGAGAATTAATTAAATAAATTATTATTTATCTTATTATTTTCTAGGAATAATTATTTAAATCATTATTTAATAATATTCCTTGTTAAATTTGACTAAATCATTTATAAATAACTGAATAAATAACTATTTATTTAATTATTCCTTAACCTCATCCTTGAAATAATAAATAGATCATTTATTTATTTATTATTTCTAAATAAAGGGATTTAACCAAATCTAAATTCCTTTTCCCTCCACCAAAAATAATAAAATATTCCAAGTAAGATGGATCTAGATGTGGTTAATAATATTTTAACTATGCACCAATATCTAGACTAACTCAATATTTTGTTATAAATAAAAGAGTTTTCCATTCATTCACTACCTCTTGTCACCTTTTGATCTATGATTTTGGTCTGAATTTGATCCTCCATCATTTTCATATTTTTTCTACTTTTGCTTGTGAGCTCCCTTTGAGTTCCATTTTGTTTGGGTTTTCTGCACCATCAAGAGAGAGAGATATGGGATCTTAAGCGTTGAGGACATACAAGAACCCATCCCATTGAGGGGGACTGGTAACATCTTTCCATGTTCCCTTCCCAAGTGTCATAATACAAAAAATTCTTTCTAAATTCTTGTCTTGTCTATTGGATGTATGGAGCAACTTTTTTTTATTTTTGTTGTTTAATGTCTTTAACAGGGATAATTTTAAGAACCCCCCTAAATTTATATATATAATAAATAGGCGAATCCCCATGATACATAGGAAAAATGGAAGGCGATTTTATTAATAATATAATATGTATATATAATTTTTTGGCGAATATCTCACGAGATTATATTATCTTGTAAAATCATGGCGAATCACTAGTACAAATAGCGAATCACTACTACAAAATGGTGAATCGTTGTCTAGTGGAGTTCGGGGTGTTGGTTCCAATGAAGATATGGTAGTTGAACCAGGAGTAGAAGGAAGAGAAACACCTAGACCAAGCATGGCACATGGTGACTTGTGAGGGAAGTAGTTCTTGTGTAGTTTGGAAAACACGTTCTTCTAGTTCTGCTAAGCGTAGTGTTGTTGCTCATGCTACTACTAGCACTAATATTGAGGTTGGAGAGGAGTTTGAGGAAGCATGGAAGGTAGCAGTGGTGGAGAATTACAAAGAGTACCCCATGATGGGCTCCATTTTTCCCTTTGGTATCTGTGCCTGCAAGATCTTCCGTCCATTGAACCAACAATTAACCGTTTAACCAACAATCAACTTGACTGAGTTGATTAGGTACGAGTCAACTTAGACTAATCTTCAAAACTATGCTTTGCACTATCCCATATTTATCACACTAATGCTACACAACATTGTGCATTTGCACCCAACTCTCAATAATTCTTTTCCAAGAAAAATCTATAATAAGAAAATTATTTTACTATATTGTTAAGAGGATATTTTCTAAGTTTTTGATATGTTATTTCTATTGTTTTGTGAGCTGGTTGCATAACATATTCCCATGATCCTATGCCCAGGGTTTCATGGTCAGAAATATGTAAGTTTATACTCATGTGAACCGAATTTTTGCCAAGAATTTGATAGCGTAGACAGTTATTTGATTTGAGAAATGAATATTCCATAGGCAAAACGTTGAGCAATGGAACCTTGAGGCAAAAATCCGCAAAGAATCCTCTAGATTCCCTAGAGGCCCATATTTAACAATTTCAAAACATAGTCAACTTTATATTCAAATTTCATGATTTTTCGCAAGGAATGCGTAGCTAGTTTTGTCATTTGACCAACCAATTTTCAAGCTATCGCCATATTTGGAGGCATATTGATGCTTTTGGCCACTTTGATTATTTTTGTTTTGACAAAAGGATGGATGTATGTTCCAAGTGTTCGTGATATTTGTATGTTGCAATAGGACAATGAGATTTGAACCTTTGTAGGAAATTCTTGTATGTTGCAATAGGACATTGAGATTTGAACCTTTGCAGGAAATTCATCATTTTAGTCGTTGCACAAAATTTGAGATGATGCAGTGATGAAAGTGGGCCATGTTGACACTTTGACAAAAAGTGATTGTGTTTATAGCCATTAGTATCAAAATTTCGAGACGATCGTGATGATGATGATGAATATGACTTGAATCTGAATTTCGAGACAATCGTGATGATGATGTGTATGAGTTGAATCTCATCAGCAGATTCAAGAACACCATTTATGCCACTTATGTGTGAAAATCCATTTATGCCACTTTTGTGAGAGATCATTCATTTTTCAAGTTGAAAGAGAACATTTTGTGAATGAGAGTTTTTTTATTGGAGAACGTCTCTTGAGCAAAAGAGAGCAAGAGACATGTCACTCTAGATAAGGGAAACCTTAGGAACAAGCAATGGAGGATAATCTCCAATACCAACAAAAGGTTTTCTTACTATTGAAGCACAATTTGATTAGAGCACAAAGCAAAATGAAACAATTCACAAATCAACATCATAGTGAATGACACTTTGAAGTGTGGGATTGGTTATTTTGAGGGTGCAACCATACAAGAACCCTGGTCCTTATAACGCGTTGGAAATAATTCTCAATATGGTTTACAGAGTGGAGTTGCTTCCTACTCTTCCACATTCACTGTTTAAAAAACATGATTGGTAACAAGGTCATGGTTTAGATTATTATGTTAGAGCTTGATGCAAAGGGAGAAGTCGTATTAGAACTTGAAACAATCATCGAAATATATAAACACTGGACAAGAAAAGAGGCGAGATGAGTTCTTCATATAAAGGCATCTAAAACTAATCAACATTGAAAGAAACACTTATTTCAAAGGAAAGGGCATGCAAAGCCCTTAAAAAAATAATCCACATTCATTCCCATTACCTTAATTATTGATATATTTATTATTATATATCAGTTTATTATTATTGTTATCCAGGCATCTTTATCTCTGTATACACATAAAGGAGACTCATTTGAATGATCATCCTATCTTGTGCTCTTAATCTATTGTAAATTGTCTCCTTAAAAAGTAGTTAATTCATTCTCTCCCACTTGATTTGGACATGGCATTACTAAATTGGGCCTTTTTCATGCTTTTTGCACTACTTGGTACACAACATTGTCATACTTTGAGAAAAATATCAATGTTCATCTTTTAGCTATACTTCATATCACAATAAGAAAGCTTGCTAATTTGCTTAAAAACAAGGCATCCTAACATATAAATATTCGTTATCAAGACATCGAAGATAAAAGAAAAAAAAAAGAAAAAAATGTGGAATTATAATCAATCTGTTTAGAAACCCTATTGTAAATGGTAAATATATATCTAAAATGAAACCTTATGCACAAAACTATGATCATGCCCTAACTCATGGTTCTACAAAAATACATTATTAAATCTCCTTTGGAGGTGGTTCCAAAGGAATTCAAATGAACTTCCCCTACTCTCCTTGGTGTGAAGATGTATAATGTTGCTTGATGATTACCTTAGTTGATTTAACTTTCATGTAAGCCTCAATTGAGTCATTATTGCCCCATAATGATCTTTTTGCATGACCTCATAGGTGTATTTTAAAAACTTAGGTATATTAACCCTCATTTTCTTATACTTTAGTGAAAGCCTCAAAAAATAATAAATTAGTTTGGTAAATTATAAAGTGAAAACATGGTTATAAAGATTCATAAAACGTAATTTAAAACTTACAAGATTACGGAGATAATTTAAGCATCATTATCATGCAATGACAAAAAGAGTACAATGTTCACGACACACTAAATGACATCATAGACTTCATGTTTGCCACTTTAGTTTGAAAATCAAGCATAACAAATTGGTAAATAAGAACTATTTTCATCATAAAGCTAATGCATTTTATATAGCATGCAAGGTGCTACATTATTAATGCACATTTCATTAAGAACTTAGAACATGATCCAAAACAAGTATAATTGTAAGACAAAATACTAGTGAATTGTTAAATGGAGGTGATTGGTGAAACCCTTCTAAGTAAGATGTTGAACGCTGACAAAAACCTAATAGATAACTATACTTATTCAACCGACAAGTACCTAATAGATAACTATACCTTCCACACTTTATTTCGACCTTCCAATATGATGCGTTCACAAGGATAAAGAATGGGAATTAAAAAAAGACAAGCAACAAGTTTTTAAAAAATTGAACAATTGGGATTCACTTCTTAAATAACGGTGGACAATACAAGGAACCATTTCTAAAAATATGAGAAAATTTCAAGTAAAATCACTGAGTCTTTGTTGGTTTCATTATTCACTTCTAACACCAAAATTGCTTCTGCTTTTAAGCTTTTCAAAATTAATTATTAATTATTCAAGGTAGGGAAATTTTTACTTTCTTTTTACATCTAAATTTTTGAACTGTTTTCTAAAAGCACAATAATAATTGAGAAACAAGTTAAATGATTTTCAAATTTTCAAAAACACCTCAGAAACAGTTTTTACCCAACATGATTTTGGAAACCATAAATGCAAACCAAAGATTCACTACATATTAGTATACAAAAAAAACTTGGGTACTCATGATACCACTTCTTTGTTTTATATATATATATATATATATGAGAGAAGGAAAGAAATAACACAACAAAAAAGTGTGATATAACTATTATTTTATTTTTTTTAAAAAGAAACATTAACTGCATCTATTAATTTCTGAAGGGAGTTTCCAAAAATTTCATATCCATCAATTATGGATAAATAATTTTGATAGCTTCATATATATAAACAAGTTGCTTGATTGACTCGAAGTTTATTATATCAACAAGAGCCAAGAAAATTTATCAACCAAAAATAATGAAAAATCATGGCAAAAAATAGAGCCAATGTAGAAAATTCGTAGATCAAGATCAAAGTACACAGATATGAGTAGAATATTATGGAAATCCACAACGCTGACAGCTAACCATCTATTATTGATTACTTGTTTTTTGAAAAGAAGAAAAAGGAGATCACGGCCCTATAAGGCGCCTGGAGTTACATGTCGGGGCCATGGAATTCCTATGATATGATCATTCAAAATTTTTTACCACCAAGATTATGACAATGAAGTCTTCCAACCTTTGTAACGTCTTTAACAACAGCTTTGCTCTTAAGTTTTAAGAGACCATGAAGATTTTCATTACCAAGAAGAGCTTTCTTCCTTTTTGTTAGTATATCATCATTTTAAAAGCTCGAAAACATCCATACAACCAAATAAGCTCTTCAATTATCATTCAACTTGTGCTTACTCTTAGTCTCCAACTGGTAAAAGAGAAAAAATGCACATTTATAGGCCTTTAAAGTACCTCTAACTGAAGGAACTATAAATTCCAATAAATTATTACTGCCCACAGAAGCCAATATTTTTGTTATACCCATATATGATTTTTTGCATCTTATGTTTGTGTTAGATATTACCTGAGTTAACAAATCTATAAAACCTGAAGGGGGGCCTTGCAGTACAGTGAAATTTCATAAATACTATATTCACAGCCATTTAGGATAAATGAACTCCAACATCAGCCTTCATAGTACAAGCAGCATTAAGGAGTATTTTCTCAATAACATTGAAATTTATGGATCAATCATATACTATGACAGCACAATGACCTAATAAATTCAAGAAGGATAAAAAACTGCTTGGAATATAGGTAAGACACAAGCAGTATTTACCCAAAAAGGAAAAATGAAAACATGACCAGTATGTTAATTATACAAATTGTCATATATCCAAATGACAAATAGGTCACCAAAATGTAACCTTCAAATGTATTTCGCCACTGGTATTGCAATTTAATCTTGCAGTTGTATACAATAATGCAATTCAAGTACCTTTTGAAACCATTATACTAGTGTACACGCCCATATATCTAGTACCAGAAATGCACTCTCCCATTTATCTCCACCATCGAGTAGCAGTAAAAGATGCAAATATATTATACAAAGATTTTGGCCACTATACAGAACATACAGAGTAGAAATGTTAGAATCCAGAATGGCATTCATATTTAATCAAGAAAGGTCCCACGCTGACAAAAAATTATAAACTAAGTTGTCACCCAACAAAATCCTTCCAAACTAATATACAGAATACATTCTTCAAAAAATATGGCGAAAAACTACAAAATTAGCAATACAAGTCTGCACACAGCAACAGAATTCAAAAGTTTGCCTTCAATTTCCCTGATTTAAGGTTTACAGTATTTTGTAATCACCGAAACAATATAACAGTGATGGATAACAGCAATAATAGGAGCCATAATAAGCTAATCTCCAAAGGAAAATTGATCTAAAGGGATTGCAGTCTCTATTGTGAGTGCACACAATGATTCCATTGATAGTTGATCTTGTGACAACCTTTTGCATGCCAGCATTTAGTTTATTTTCCATACAGTAACATCCGGATAGTACTTAGCAGAGCTGTCTAGCAAGTAACAGACTAAATAGGTTAAAGTACATTTGATGAGGGGCTAATTAGGGAGAAAACCTAAACAACTGAATCAGGTGGCTGAATTCTAATGAAAACATGAATTTTATCTATAGATATCTTTCACTTGTATATGAATGCTTGAAGTACTCAAGCATGCCAAAAAGGAGGTTAGAGAACCGATTTGACCTAAAAGGGTACAACATATGACATAGACTGAGGCAAGTCACCATGACCCAAGACTATTTCTCAATCATCATTCCTTCACACTATTTTCCAACACTGTCCCCTCCATTACTGTCCTTAAGTTCTTTTTTCATCGATCATAACCCAACCATCAAGTATATTACCTTATCATCGTTATGCTCATGTAACCATTGTAAAATATAACTCTTCGCTCTGCTTCAGAAAGGGATAACCTTAATTTCACTCTAAGCAGAAGTTATCCTTTACCATAGCAGAGCAAAGCGTTATATCTTACCCGAGCAGGGAAAAGCATTATGCCTTCTAGCAAAGGTAAGACCATTCAAGCAGGACCCTAGATGAGGAGCTCTGAGTTTAATCTTCATTATTTCAAAAAAGACCCTCATCTGCATAATCTACAGAGACTTCCTTGCTTTTATTTGTATACCAAAGGATGAATCAAATGACTTCAATAAAGATTGTTGCAAGCAGTAAAGCTCTCTATTGGAACCATAACTGCAGAAGTCCAGTTAAATGTACTTAATAAGCTCTATAGGCCACCTAAGAAACAAATCCAAGTATATATTTTAATTCCATTGGTTTTCTAACCAAAACTTAAACAAAAAGGATAATAACTAAATTTAACATACAAAATTGAAATATCGCATCAGTTCACTAATATTAATGCACATATTAACAAAGAGAATGGATTTGGAACTTCTTTGATAGATTAGTAAGGTGGTTGATGGAAGTCTTTAAACATTGCTAATCTAAGCTCTACACTAAACCTGAATTATAGTATTTTTCTGTTTTGATTTAAATGGCGTATGTGTATATATGTTAAATTTCAATGGTCTACATGGATATTAGCACAAATTGTTTCTAAGATGTGAGTGAATCCCACAAGAATGAATACAACCTCACACAAATGAAAAACAATGAATGCAAACATGAAAATCACAAAAAATAAATAAATGATAGTCCTGTCTCATGGAACAAAAAAACCAGCTATAATTAATGCTGCTACTCAATGTATTTCCTATTTACTCAAAAGCTATATAATCATCATATAAATAAAAAGAAAGGACACTGATAGAGATTCATGCACATACCTTTGGACGTTCCTTGGACCAGAACTATATGCATGGATGAATGGTTAGGAGGCTGCAAACGCAATGGGTACAATTTTCCAGTCAAAGGATGATTTGCACAGGCAATGATGTCATGAAGACCAGTTTCTTCCTCCAATTTTTTCGTTAGCTCTTGCAAGTTATTTCCCTTAAACAGGAACGAAGGCCACTCATAACCATCCTTAACATCACCTTTATCATCACCGATTGCATAATAGATAGTTCGACCATCAGGATTGGGCGGTGATTCTAGCAGAGGTGGAGAAGACTGCAACTGCGCAAACCATTAAGCAAATTCAAATTGTGGCTTTGAAACCGTAATAAAGTCGTAATCTATTTCTTTGTCCACGCTATTAAAACGAAAAGAGGAAACGATAAGCCTTCACGGAAGTAGAAAACTATAAGTGAAATTCAACTTAGAAATTACCTCCAAGTCAACAGGAGCAAGTCGAGTAGGAGAGGGTGGAACAAAAATTTCCATCACATCAACTTCCCAAAGTACCCAATCTTGAGTAGTTGTTCTGTGTGGGATGTCATGGGTTACTCTGTTCCTCCATGGGGGAGGGCCACCATTGGCACGCAAAAAATTCCCATAGCAGGTTTTAATTTTAACATGAAAACCATCCCTGATGGGTTCCCACTCAGTAGATGAATCCAACCTTGGTGGTACAGTCTGCAGGACCTTCTTCCCTGTCATCCCCAGAAGAAACGGTAACTCTGTTGCTGTCAAGTATTTGTTATAGCAGCTTTTCAATCTTATCACAGAATCACCTTCAACAAATTCAACTTTCCATCTTGCATTTGGTCTTGCACCATCTCTATCCTGGGTAACTGTCTCCTCATCCTCATCCGCCCAAAGATATTTGTCATGATGGCTTCTAAGTTGTACTAACATTTCCTTCTCAAAAAATTCCATGACTACTCACTAACCAATAGTTCAGATTATGTAACAGGAAACAATGAATTAAATAGTATTCTGAAGGAAACTACTGCCACCAGTCTAGTGTAAACATCAGCAGACAACAGGATTCAGAATAGAAAATGGTTTACGAAACTATGGATAGATAGAAACAAAAAAACCTGACTCCTGAAGAATTCAGATTCCAGAAAGAAGTAAAACAATTTCACAAAACTTTGAGGAAAAGTATACAAGATTAAAAATGCGAACACATGCAGTTAAAGTTTCAGACCCTCCAATCCTATCAAAACATTCATTGTGAAACAGGATGCTTTGCCTCCAGACTCAACCCACAGTTTCACCCTCTGTTCAGATGACACTGATTATCTTAATAATGCATTGGGACCAGTTCCCACCAGTGAACAAATCAAAGATGTAATACCAACATATATTAGTGGAAAATCTCCAGGGCCTAATAGTTTCCAATTAACTTTTATAGGATTAATTTAGATAAGGTAATTCATCTCCTCAAAATATGATTCTTAAAGTGGAAAGGACAGCTTTTTTGAACCCAGCAATTGAACTTTCGTAGTTATAGTTCCTAAAGGAGACGTGACTGGTAGACTGGACAACTGGAGTGTTATTTTTCTCTACAATGTCAGCTTGAGACCATATTAACACAGTCGTAATAAAAATATGAAATTGCTCGGGTCAGGGAGGAATATCCTGGACAAGTAAACAGTGGTTGTAAAAGTCCTCCACTCAGCCAAGCACAATCATAGCCCGTTAATCTCTAAAATTCCATGGATATTTCACTGGGGCAGTTCATTACAACAGATCTTGCAATATTCTGAAATCTCTTATTGTATTGTGTTTTACTTAGATTCCAGATTTAATTTTCTGGGTTTAAACCAAACCGAAATCCTATGGAGATGTCCCGGGAAGGGTTGGTAAAGACTTCAAAAACCAGAATCTTCAGTATTCACACACCCCACTTCATCGGAATGCCTCCATGCATTGCCCACATTCAACAGCAGAAACTTATGGTTCTCAACCATCACCACAAACTATACTCTGTTCAGATACTGATAATATTTACCATCTTCCTTGCTGCACTCTGTTCTACCTGGAACATACCCCCATTCCAGAACTGCGCCAACATATCCTTTACCTTGAAAAAGGATCGATTCAAAGATAAAGCTGACCTAAAAAAGAGTGATAGCCCAGAGCTAAGAAGCAGTGCTTTCTTGTATACATAGACAGACCAAAAATATCATAGAAAGCAAGTTTTTCCTCTTCCGTAAGCTCAGCGCAGGTTTTTCCTCTTAGATAAGCACAACATTTCCTCTTAGGTAAGCTCAGCTCCGCATTGAAGGAATGCTCTCCAATAAGCTCAAGTCTAAGCATAGAAGGAATACAAAGCAGGTAAAGGAAGAAAACCAGATTATCGGATGAACCTTGCAAGGCGGTGGGATGAGGCGGCAAAGGTCTGCGTTTCATAGTTGCTGAGCTCCAGACTTGGCCCTATAGTTTGAGAGCATTAACAAATTCTCGATCCCTCAGCAGTAAAATCTGCGGCCCTTCAGACATCGCCATTTCCATGGATGGAGCCGCTCGTCTCATTACCCTCGAACTCCGCAACTTGCAAGGCGGTGGGATGAGGCCGCAAAGGTCTGTGTTTCACAGTTGCTGAGCTCCAGACTTGGCCCTCAGCAGTAAAATCTGCGGCCAACTATGGGAAGGCGCTAACAACGAACGGACCAGAGAGGGTCGGCCTTGCTCAGCCAGCAAGAAGATCTGTGTCCAGCGGCCAGCCACCTCTCCTAACCATTGAAAAATTTGGGGCGAATCACTGCAACTCCTCATTTGGACCCTATAAATCCAGGCGAATGCCATGGAAATTTGTTCCATAAGAAAAAAATCGGGGCGAATTTCATTTTTCCATGTTATGCGCCCTTTTTTTTGGTGGACTACTATTTAATAATTAATTATTTTTAAAATATTTATTGGGCTAATTTTATTAAACTATAGAAAATGGGTTTTATGTAGAAAATTTTCCCTATTAAAATTGAAAATCCCTTAAAATTCGCCTTTGGGCTAAAATTCGCCCCTAAAATTATCCCTAGTCTTTAACTGCATAGATCTAGATTTTTGTAGCATTTGTTATGATCACCTACTGTAGATCTAAGGAAATTGACAGCCACATTTGATGTTAGGGTTGTTTGTTATCCACAACTAAACTGATTTTTTTTCGTACGCTTGCAATTAGAATTCACACTAACAACTGGCAACTCCACAAGAGTTTTTAATTACGACCACTGTCGTTTTTTAGATCCCTGCATGACCAGTTGCTTTAGCCCCTAGGGTTTTTCTTCAACTTATTATTTTTCATTCCTTGATGTTTTTTTCAACCTTTTTTACCCTAAAACAACAAAAATTCCAACTTCCGTGTGTTTCTAGGCCTTTTGCGTAGGTAACAGGTATTTCCTGTGACAGAGACGACATTTTTTTCTAAAAATTTCTCTCGAGATAGGCAAAAGTGCAGGTTACACTTTTTTACCCAAACCCTATGATCTCAGCTCTCAGGTAGCGGATAACTGCCCAAAAACTGAGACCTTAGCATAAAACAGGTCAGAACCTGCAACCTGTATTTTTTTGCGGGATTTTTTATGAAATTTTATGGGTTTGCTGAGGGCACTATTCAGAGTTTTCTAACCTCCATATTTACCTATATTGGACCTGAACTTGCTTATTTTTACTCATCGAAGTAGGAACTAAGCCCCTTAGGGCTTCAGTACGCTTCCACCTTTTTAGGAGGAGTTTAGATGAAGCAGGTCTTATGATATTTTAGTGTTTTTCAGCCATTTCTCAGATCTGAACCTACCTTTTAAGATCCATTTCAGAACAGTTATTTGTCCATCAAAAGCTCTTTTGAGTTTTTTTTGGTCCTCCCTTTAGGGTCCCCTACGTTTCCCTTTAGGTTGTAGCCTTTCGCCACATATTTTTCAACATTTTCCCTCTGGTTTCTTATTGTTTTTGGAACCTCTTTTCAACAAATTTGAACTTTATATCCCTATCCCTCTTGAGCTTATATCTATTGGTCATATTGTGTGTTTTGAGTATATTTCGCCCACCCTTAGACTATTTGTTAGGAATTCCTCCTCCTTGGGTTTAAATTTATGCATATTTAGCTATTTATTTTATTGTCGCTTTCAGTTTTATTTACAATTATACATCATATTTTTTATTTTTTCTATACACACGTCTAGGCTTAGTTAAAATTAACACACTTATCCAATACATGCACACCTAAAGCAAAGAGCACCTGGTTTATATCACCAGGGCAAGACTAAAACATTTTAATTAATTAATCTGCACCTCCATGCCCTTGTTTACCTCTCTTCCTTATTAGGTTCCGTGTATCTTTTCCATCATTCGCCCCAAAGTCGTTTTTCCTAGATAATCCAAGGCCTTCATCATCAGTTTCCGTTAGGAAGACTTACCCCTCCGTGTAGGGTTTGAATTAGTCCTCCACTATGTCCCCATTCCAACTCTGATTCTAGTTCATCGGATTCTACTTATGTTTCTATCCTTGGTTCTCCTCCACATTTCACCTTCATCATGTCTGGTGCAGGACCTACCACTGGCGGTGGCCTCGGATCTAATGCTCGAGCCGCTACAAGTGGAGCCGCAACATAAACGATTATGGTTTCTCCCTTGCTTCCTTATATGGTAGGCCTAAGCCTTCCCATGTTAAGCCAGTTGATTAATGACCCTATACACCATGATCTAGGTTGGCCTGCTATGCCAACCAAGCTTCCTTCAGACATCCCTAAGTTTGAAGGAAATGCTGGAGAGGATCCTACCAACCATGTTCGTTCTTTCCACATGTGGTTTTCATCCAACTCTATCATTTATGAATCCATCCGTCTTTGGTTATTCCAGCGTATGCTTACTAGAGAAGCTTCCAAGTGGTATGTTGACCAGGCCACCACCTCTCATGCTACTTTCGTGACTCTTGCAAAGGCGTTTATGTCCTACTTCTAGCTTCCACTTTTCTATGACACTGGTACCGAAATTTTGACCACTTTCTATCAAAATTTTTCCACTTGCCTATCTGACCATGTTCAATAATCATGTAAAAGGAAGAGCTTATGTCAAGCTCCTATTTTCGAAGACTTTGTCTACATGGACTGGTTTCTCAGATCCCTTTTTCCCTCTATTGGTAAAGATGATACGTCTCACGTTCCTCAGACTGAGGAAGAAGCCCTCCAAGTTGCGTTGAAATATGAATTGATCTACACACAATCTAGTTATGTTTATACCGTATTACATGATCTCCCTAGACCTAGTGGTGCCAACAAACTAGGGGCATCTCATGCCGTTGATTGTATCATTGGATCCCTTTCACATCTATACACTCGATTTCCTATGGGTTATGGTTTCCCTTAGGGAGGGGCCAACTCCTCTAGCACTTTTCCCCCTCTCGGCAACATGTATCTAGGATATGGCAAGCCTCAAACGTTTTCCCAACCGCATCCTATGATGCTAGGGCCTGATTTTTCCCAACATGTTTACTCCATTATTGCTCAACCTCCTTACTATCTGTATCCACAACCATGTGCTCCAACTCCTCCAGCACAAGCACCTTCGCCACCCATGCCTTCTCAAACTCTGAAACAACAGCTACCCACCCCTCAAGGTCAGGTATCCATAGCAGAGTGTGACTAATCTTCCCACTTCCAAAAAGAAGAGCAAAGGAAACCAGAACCAACCCTCTCTAGATAATCTAGGAAACAATCCCTAAGGGAATACATCTAACACTGCAACCAAGCAATAGGGTGATCAATCCAAGAAGAGCATGCCTCTTCGAACGAATAATCCTTTTTTTTGTTATAGTGTCCATGGCCACTATACCCATGATTGTCCCCTTTTACCTCAAATGCACCAACTGTGGGAAGCTTAAGCAACATCTTGAGGACAACAAGCCTCTTCTTTGGTTCCACCTAATGCAGTGGCTACTCAACCGGCTGTGTTTACCAATCCTGTCCCCCAGCAAGGATATGTGGCTACCCAACCCCCTGAAGGTCAGGCGGCCGCTCAACCTCCTCCATCTGGTACCTCTGCTTAGCAGACCCTCATGATGCACTCTGACCAGGATAATACCGCCGATCTCAACCATCAGACTCGGTCGTGCCAATACACCAAGCCTCTCGCTACGTCTGCAACCAAGCCCTAGTCCTTAGGTACCACAGAGCCAATTTTGACACCCAATGGTCCTTTACAGACCCCTCAACCTAAGGCAGAGGTACATACCAAGATCCTCAAGGGACCATTACACCGAAACACTACTTCCGATAAAGCTGCCCATATCTATAGTATAGTAGATTACTTGGCACAATCCTATGTCGCCATGTCAATGCTGGAAGTCCTCCAGTCTTGACCTTCACAACGTAAAGCTCTACTAACTACTATGGGAGTTATGGATCTTTTAGATGATCATTTGATCGTCTTCGATGTTGAAAAATCAGAGCATCCACGCCTCCCTACATCTATCGCCTTCCAAATTCCTGTCAAGATCCAGAATGCCAATGTCTCCCGATGTATCATTGACAAGGGGAAATCCACCTGTGTGATGTTTTCTTCTGTTTGGAAAAAGCTCGGATCGCTCAAGTTAGCCCCTTCCACTATCAACCTCCATGTGTGGGATGGTCACTCTTCCCAGCCCCTTGGCATGTTCCACAATTTTCCTATTACTCTTGTGGGAAAAACTGTTTGTGTTGATGTTGAAGTCATTAATTCCCCCTTAGACTACAACATTTTATTGGGTCATAGCTACACTTATGCGATGTATGCTATCCCATTTTTGGTTCACCGTAATATGTGCTTTCCTCCTAACGGAAATATCGTTACTATAGATCAGCTGCATATTACGAACCAAAGTCTCAGACCTTTCCAAAGTCTATTATCTCTTCGATGTAAAATAAAAAATAGTTGAACCTCCGACCAGTGTCTCACCCGGAGTCTATAAATATTCCTCTTTATTTGGTTTATTCCCTGGTCTCCCCCCTCTTATCTCTGACCCTAGCACGTTGAATTTTTGCATGACGCAATCCTCTCGGTCCGACCTCAAACGGTCTGGTTCGACTAGTCAGTAGCCTCGCCCTTTGAAACCTTCTCCTAGGACTTTGACTCAGCCTTCAGACCTCTTTTTCAAGGTCCTTCATCTATATTTGGTGTCCCTAATCCTATTTTTCCTCCTAGAATAGTTCCCCCTAGCCTTAACCATCTGGGAGCTATTTTTCTTGGCCATTACCCCTTCGATCAGATACCATTTCTTGCTCCACCTTCTGGAATATTTTTAGTACCTATTATGGCTACCTTGACCCTTCCCAACATGACCATAGGGATCCCAGTCTGGTACATTGATCCCCTAGCCAATACCCCACCTGGTCAGATCAAATCTTACACTGCTTTGACCCCATTTCAACCAGTCGCTATGACCCCTCCCTTCACTCTTGTGCTTCATCCACCTCAACAAGAATCCACTCCTATTGTGAAAGCCTCAGGTGAGGGGGGAAAAGCCCGCAAAAAGTAACCTAAGGAAAAAGCTGCCCAAATAACACTTGCTACTCCTAAGCCTCCAAAGCGTACACCTCTGTGTGCTTTGTGTGATGTTGTTGGTCATGCCACCCATAATTATCCTGAAATGTCTCGCATCAAACCCATGATAAGCGTGGTGTTTCCTAAGTCTAAGGTCCCAGAAGTCCATGTTACTTTACCGACTTCAACCAAGAAACTCAAGACTATGCAGACAAATCACCCTTGTGATTTGTGTGATCTCCATGGCCACTATACTACCTCTGTCCCTGCCTCGCATATTACCACATCTCCTTGGAAGTGGTTTGCCAATACGAGGCTGAGCGCAACGAGTCCGCCTCTCCCTTAATTGCGTGTTATGCTTCAGCAGAACCAGAGGACACATCCACTCCCATTGACATACTGCCTCCCGATGTCGATATGACGAAGCCTTTGGCCACTATCCTCTACCTGTCATCATCCATGAGAACCATGGTGGAAGACCCCTCCGGGGCATCCCCTTCTGTTTCGCCTAACCTCCCTTCAGCGATCACCTTGGGCTCAATATCAGTGGATTCTTCATCTACTTGTTTTTCTATCACCCTCTATGAAGATACGCATGTGAACCTCTCTTCTCGTGATGATGATTCAGGTAGCTTCATCGTACCATGCGGTCATCCTTACACCATTAACCCCATATTCTATTGTGATGATGACATTATGCAAGAATTTACCACCGCTAACTTTATCTATCCATCCCATAAGAAAAATGGCACCATCTGTGTCTATGGTGACTATCGTGACCTGAGCACAAGTTGTCCCCAAGACATCTCCCCCACACCATCCACTACCCAGTGTGCAGGGTGTAGAAATTATACCCATAGCATTCCCTCTAGTAATGCTTGTTTTATTTCTACCTTGTGTTTAGGTTGCCAGCATTGTTCATCATCATCTCATATGTTTTCTTGTGGCACCTCTCATATGGATCCCCCATCCACATTGTATATCGGTTATGTTGATGGTGCAAGTCACTAACCTTAGAATCTAACCTCAACAACATGGTCCATTTTCACCCCCTTGCATTTGCTTGTCCTCTCTAACAACGTATGCATTGGTGTTGCCACCAATAACCAAGCCGGATATGATGCAGTGATAGGTTTGTTAGCTGATGCCCTTGACTGCCACATCCTTCACCTTCATGTTCATTTAGATTCTTTGCCGCTTGTCATGCAATTGAATGGTGTTTATCATGTGCATAATCTTGTCATTTTTAGAAGATATTTACAAGTGAAGCTCTTAATGCATGGACTTGAAATCATTACATTCATTCATGTACCTAGAGCCCAGAATCACTATCTAGATAGCATTGCAAAAAATATTCTAGATTGGCATTTATCACACGCATTTAACATAAGAAAATAACCATAAACCATAAAACGATGCATATTCATAATATGTGTCATCCAAATATACAATGTTTTGGAGTCCATTAACTCTAATACATTGGACATTCCCATTGCATGATACAAAAAACCAAAACTGGGGGCACCTCATGCCCCTACATCTAATCACTATATGGAGGGTCCTGGGCTAATGGATCAACTCCTGCATCCCATAGATCATGCATCCCCTGTCCGGCCATCGCCATGTGCCGCATGACTCCTCGCCACTTTGAGGGTAGACCAATACATGACTCTATGTACTAGTTGTCAAGGTCCTTCCAACCGAGCTCAGAAACACTGGTCAAAAAATTCTCACATCTACGGTGGACATCCTCCAGGAGGACCACTACATCCTCATTTTGCGTTCCCCTCAATCAACTAGGTTTTGCAACTCCTGACACTGCAGGTCGTGCCACATACCTGGCCAGTTTCACTGGTGCTATATCTACATACCAAAAGTAAATGAATCAATACCATATACAATATTCTGAAACTTTAACATGCACCATAAAAGATAAGAAACTTTTCACTTACTGTTTGGCCCCCTTTCTCAACCTGGCGGAAGTGGAAATTTTGGGTCCCCATGATAGTTCATCCCATTATAGGGATATTCATCTATGTATAATGGAATTTGATCCCAATGCACAAAAAAATCGAGTCAGAACACATGTCTGACTACCCCACCTCCTCCTCTACATAGCAACTGCCCCCAACGGCACATCCTGGGCTCTTGCGGTCCCCCATCCTGGATCTGTATACAAGGATGAAGTGTCAGGATCTTCTCAAAGAAGAGCGAGCAAAGCACTATGCCATTTGCAAAGTCATGGTCCACCTACCGCTTGCACAACGAAAACTGTCATTTCAATGACGAAAGCATCATTTGGGCCCACCCATAGTAGGTCCCACTCAATACACCCTCAACCAACATCATCTTCCCTCTAGTGATGTGGTGGAGTGCCTGGTTGCCCACGATCCATAGCACCACTACGACCACAACACGAGTCTCTAACCTCTCTAGATCTCTGATCAGTCTCTGTGTGCCTTTCACATGGACACCCGATCGACAGTGGTGCTCTACAAATTCCATTATGTTCCACCCTCGCAGTAACACTGGATGTGTATTTATAGCCATCCCTAGTGGTGGGAGACCGGTCAGGAAATATATATCCTAAATTTTTAGCTCGCTCTAGTGCCCCTACACTATAAATATCTCATGATACGGGTTCTAATAGCTGATTATTCGGGCCATCAAAGGTTCTCCTACCCTCATCAATGGGTTCTAAAAAAATTTAAGGACCCCAAACCTAACCAATGCGGTAAGGACTGCACAATCCTCTCGGATCTCAGAACGTAATGTATCCAGGCCTCTCTCTCTCCATTTGATCCTCAACTCTGCCATACCTACACAAAACCATCATATTTTTCAGCATAAAGAAAGGAAATATTGCCTCATAACCATAAAATCCCATCTTTCAGCCAAAAACATCACTGAAACCCCATTCTCTAACAGGTCTCACTTCTTAGGCCATTTCGTGGGATAGGTCACAGCTTTCTGCCCAATACCTACTACCTAGGTTGCAAAAAAGACACAAAAATTGCGACCAGACTGTGAGGAGGAGTAGAGGTCTATTCCTGGGCTCTGGGTACCTAATCTCAAAATTTAATCCACTAAATTGAAAGCGTATGGTTAGGCCTCTTACCTGCAACTGACGGATCTCGATTCCAACGATCAGTTTGTCTGCTACGATAGCTGCAAGATTTAGGGCCTTTTCTCCTCTCTACATTCATCACAGCTACGCTTGCAAATGAATCAAATTGGAGGGAAATTTCCTTATTAAATGAAAAACCCCAATTTTTCTTTCGCCAATTGCAACCAAACCATAACTCTTTTTTACGAACCGTGAGTACTATTGGAAACCTCTCATCAAGAACTAAAATGGGTATCATTTCATTTTTGGTGATTTGATACTTCACCTCGAAGCCTTTTTTCCAAGAAGGGTCACTTCACTGCTTCTCAAAATCAAATTTCTTCACTTGCAACACTTGTCCTTGGGGCACCACTTTGCCGTCATAGTCGTCGATGCCCATGTCGATTTTCGTCGTAAGCAAAAATCTTTTACTCATATTTTTATGGTCCCCACTGGGCCTATTCTGTGTGGCAGCATCATCGAGTTGCCCTTATTTAGAGCATCCGAGTTGAGTCATAATCGCATCCATGGAGTATGTCCTGAGTTCCTTTTGTCTCCCGTAATAGTCTTCCATCCTTCATTGCTTTGTACCTCCCTCGTGTCGCACATTTTAGCCTCCAATCATACAGTCCCATATCCCCTCCGGAGTCGAGTCAGTGGCCGCGAGGTCATTCATGTAATTTATTCTCTAACAAGGGAACTCATCAGCTCGCTACTCAGTACCCCCCATTCCACCATCATCCCTGGTGTCATTATATCAGTCGCTCTAATATTATCCCTCATGCCTTAGTTTAGGACCCCTCATTACCTCACCTATGGTAGACCTGCTTCTGTCAACATCAGCTTATTCATTCCAAAAGACAAGTCTAGAGGGCAGTGTACCTTGGTTCCAAATTCCACTCTTTTTCGGTGCTTCAAACTGGGAAAAGGGACCTTTTATTTCCCTTTGACTTGATTGTTTCTCAATTCCATCTCCTTGTGGCATGATCAAGATCCATATACTTGATGGTTCAGTGATGTAACAAATTGTACCAGTGATTCCGGGGTGTGTGAGATTTTTTAGACCTCATGAGGGGGTGACCCTTCAGGTAGCCCCCCACATAACCGGATGACCTTTTGACTACTGCCTTGGATGCAGCTCTACAGATTTGATGGTTCTGGCCTTATCTGCTTGCAGCGCCTTTTTAGTTTGCATGTATCATTCAGATTTTCAAATCCCTTTCGTGTTTTATAGGGCCTCTTTGGTTGTTATTATATCTCATGTACTCAGATATTATTGTATAAGTTCTGGATGTTGTCCCAGGCACAATATGTATGTGGGATCCATTATGTTTTTTATATGTCCCATGTTCGTTGGGCACACCATTATTCCGTCTACTTTGTTATCTCGGCGAACATAGGTATGCCTCCCCTACCTCATTTATAACAGGTACTCACTCATAAAAGATACTTGTCACACCTGTAAGTCTCACCTCCTCAGGGTCATGTCCTCTCTCGCTTCAGTCCATCTTATATTTCTCTCTCTTTGACTCCCCTTCGGTGTCTAGTGATTGTGTTCTTACAACATACTTCAGTCATACGATTAGCTCCTAACGCTCACATGCTAGGGGGGAATTTGTTGCACCATTTTTTGGTAATCTAACCTATTGCTATTAGATGGACTAAGGTACACCATGTAAGACCAATTTTTCCATAGTAAAATTTCTTTCACTATGAGAGATAATTTAATAACCTATAGTTTATTAAATTATTTCTAGTCTAAACAGGAAACCCCTTAAGAAATAATTAAATAAATCTTATTTTTTTATTTTTCTCTAGGGATAATTAACTAAACCATTTTTTAATTAATATTCTTGGTCATATTTAACCCAAAACAAGAGAATTAATTAGATAAATTATTATTTTTCTTATTATTGTCTAGGAATAATTATTTAAATCATTATTTAATAATATTCCTTGTTAAATTTGACTAAATAATTTATAAATAATTGAATAAATCATTATTTATTTAATTATTCCTTAACCTCATCCTTGAAATAATAAATAAATCATTTATTCATTTATTATTGCTAAATAAACTGGTTTAACCAATTCTAAATTCCTTTTCCCTCCACCAAAAATAATAAAATATTCCAAGTAACTTGGATCTAGATGTGGTTAATAATATTTTAATTATGCACCAATATCTAGACTAACTCAATATTTTGTTATAAATAGAGGGGTTTTCCATTCATTCACTATCTCTTTTCACCTTTTGATCACCTTTTGATCTATTCTTTTGGCCTGACTTTGATCCTCCATCATTGTCATATTTTTTCTATTTTTTCTTGTGAGCTCCCTTTGAGTTCCATTTTGTCTAGGTTTTCTACACCATCAAGAGAGAGAGATCTTGGATCTGAAGCGCTAAGGACATAGAAGAACCCATCCCATTTAGGGGGACCAGTAACATATTTTCGTGTTCCCTTCCCAGGTGTCATAATACAAAAAAATCTTTTTAAATTCTTGTCTTGTATATTGGATGTATGGAGCAACTCTTCTTTATTTTTGTTGTTTTATGTCTTTAACTACATAGATCTGGATTTTTGTACCATTTATTCTAATGACCTATTGCAAATCTATGAAAATTGACAGCCACATTTGATGTTAGGGTTATTTTTTATGCATAGCTAAAGTGAGTTTTTTTCGTATTCTTGCGATTAGAATTCACACTAACAGACAAAGCAACAAAGCAAGGATGTTAAAGATGTTATTGAAAAAATTAAATTTCCAACTGGATTTTCTTCAAACATAAAGAACATCCTAACAAAGAAAGGTGAGTTAGGTGGGGTAAAAACTCATGATTGGCATATGTTCATTAAGGTAATTATTTTGGTGTATATGTACATCCTCAAAAAATATTGTAAATGTTTTTTTATACTAATTCAGAAATAAATAATGATCGATCATGATTTTTATTACAGTATTACTACCTCTATCTCTCCTAGACAACTTTGACAACAATGTCAAACAATTTATATATGATCTTGGAAAATACAGGAGGTAAGTGGAGATTTATGTGCAAAGTGTAATTTGTTCAATAATTTGTTGTACAACTTGTATTTGACTGAATGTGTTTTACTTGTCATGTACTATATACTTTTTTATTGAAACCTGTGATTTTCTTGCTTCATTTGTAAATGGTTGTCATCTAAATAAATCGATAAGGAAGATATAAAGTATTGGAGGAAACAAATTCCTCATCTAATGTGTGAAATGAAAAAGTATTTACATTTGACATTTTTCAATGCACAAGAACACCACCTAATACACCAAGTTAAGGAGATTTAAAAGTGTGGACCTATACACACAAGATTAATGTGGATGGTTGAGAGGCACTTGAAATCATTGAAGGCTTTGTTCATACTAAGAGCACGCATTGAGGGTTCGATGGTATAGAGATATATGGTATACTAAACCATGGTTTATATTATTCAATATAGTCCTGCAATATGAAACAATATTAATGTATTGAATCGCATTTGGGATGTCAACTCCATGAACAAATTTGTAGGGGAGCACTTATTTAGGAAAGGTTATAGAATGAGGAAAGTGAGATGTAAGTATATAGTGGAGATTTATAGTACATTTGATTTTTTTTATGTATATCATACTTATTTAGATTTTATTATTCTTGCATAATCCATTATTATGAAGGCATAACATGGTAACTAATTATATATATGTGAATTGTTTTGTTTTAATACAGCAAGTCGAGAGTGGGATGCAATACATTTATACATTGAAAACAATCTTGATTGGATGAAGATATGTATTTAACGATGCAAACAAGCTAATAATGGTAGGTTATCATTGTAGGGTGTGTCTACATTGGTCAAATAAGTTGAACATAGTGGAAATATCAATTTTACACATAAGGAAACTAATTTAGCATATGGTTTAAGAGATTCTCAAGCAAGCATATCACCCATGCTAAGTTTTTTTTTTTAAATATATTGATGCATATGGCATGTCTTTTTCTTAATTTTCAGAATTTAGAAGTATAAATATGTTTATCAATTGACAATGCATTTTTTATGTGTTTGGAATATTGCAATTGAAACACCACAAGAAAATGTGGTGCAATGGCCTCAAATTTCAAATCAAAAGGTTGGATGAAAAGATGAAAAATTTGATAGTGGGATAACTGTAGTATTTCAGGCTATCATTATTTTCTCTAGAGGTGACAGGCATCCAGAAGTCTTTGACAATCAATATTATGGGTATTTCAATTATATAATTGAGCGTGACTTTAAATCCTTCAAATTAGTTTTGTTCGATGTCAAATGGTTTACGCTAAAAATTCTTGAACATGACCTTGATAGAACTGTTATTGAGCATGCTAACAAAATTACCATGGTTAATACAAGGAATGTTGAGCCAAGATCAAATCCCTATGTTCTTCTAATCCAATGTGAATGTGTATTTTACGTATAGGTTCTAGGTAAAGTGGGTTGGTCATATGTTGTTAGATATGATCCAAGAGGAAGGTTGGTAAAGTATAATGTAACAGAAGAGAATGAAATTGAATAAGAAAATGGTGTAGAGGAGCAGGGGGTTCATGTTTCAGAGGAAGATGACGAAGAAGTTCAAGGACATGTTAATCGAGACAATGTTAATTTGGATGAACTAGATTATATTAACGATGTTTTGGATGAAGAACTTGAAGAAGTAAAACCAAACGTAGAAGAGCATGTTCAGGATGATGACATAAATGATGATGATGATGTTGATATACCGAATCCTTTGAACATGAATTCCGAACTGGATGATATATATGATAAGTTGGATGATGAATAAGATTAATGATATCAAAATTTTGAAATGTACGAGGTATATATTTATATATTTTCAGTTGGTTTGTTCTCTTTCATTCACCATAAATTTTGTTTTCCTAGTTTGGTTCATCTAATAATCTCCAAGGTTTTCATTTACTAGTTAGTGAAATTATGCTTTGACCTTGCATAGAGTGACTTGTGAATGGGGCCAAAGACAAACCTAAGTTCAAATGACTAATTCGTAGAGTTCATAAATGAAAAACTTAAGTTCAAATCAAAATGACATGACAAACCCACATTCAAATCATCATCATCATATTTTCATGAACATCATCACTAACAACATCATCGTTATCATAATAAACATCAACATCCTATTCATTGTCATCATCATCATTACGACCCTCATCATCATCATCTTCATCGTCGTTGTCATCATATTTTTCATCAACATCATTATCAAAATCACCATCATCATCACCATATAATCACATGTCTATCTTTATCACCATCATCATTTCAATCATCATCCATGTCATTTTCATCATCATTCTCGTTATCATCATCATCATCATCATCATCAACATTAATGTCGTCATTATCATCTTCATCGCCATCATAATCACCATCATCTTTGTCATGTTCATTAATATCATCGTCGGTGTCATCATCGTTGTCATTGTGATATTTTTCATCAACATCATCATCATCATCATCATCATTGTCGTTGTTTCCATCGTCATCATCATTTTTAGGTCCCTATATTACTATTTTAGTCCCTTATTGTTATTAGTGTATCCCCCTTATTGTTATTGTTGTACCCCTATAACCCCAATATTGTTATTATTGTGCCCTTACATTGTTATTGTTAGGTCAGCTAGGATTATATTGTGGGCCCATGGACTCCTATATATAAAAGGAGGTTTTGGTCATTTGTATCATCCAAGAATTGTTCATTTATGTAATTTTTTTAAGGTTTCCCCCTCGAAGTGGTTGATTTCTAAGGCATTGATCTCCCTTTTCTTCTATTTTTGGAGTTGGTTTCATAACATTTGGTATCAGAGCTTTGGATTCTAGGGTTTCGCTGATCCAAACAGATCATCGTGGAATGTCCGCAATAAATTTTTTTCTACGAAGTTTCAGAAGCTGAATTTTGTACAGCGCGAAGCCAAAATCCTGAGGAACCTCCTGTAAAAATTGCAAATCTTAGTTCGCAATATTTTCGGATATATGATCTGGGGAATTTAGGGTTTTTTCATGCTCCCGAATTTCAACTAAAACTGGTCATCGTGGTATTTTCGCTATAAATTTTTGTTTACAGTACAAAGAAGAAATCCTAAGGAACCTCTTGTAAAAATTTCAGATCTTGGTTCGCAATATTTTTGGAGATATGATCTATGGAATTTCAGATTGTTTCAGACTCCCGAATTTCATCTCAAAGAGGTGACCGTGGGAAAAACATCATAACTCTCTCTCTGAGCGTCGGATTGGGATTCTGTAAAATGTGGCTACAATAACACGGACTTTATTTTTTGGTATATCAATTTCATAGCCGAAGGAGGAAAAAGTGACACGTGGAAAGTCGTACAAGTTCACTCTACTAAACCAGTCCATAATTAGGTCATCGTGGGAGATCGGGCATAACTTTGTCTTGAAGAATCCAAATCAGGTCAGACCTATGGCATTCGAAATAAGATTCATAGAGCTAATTCAGGGCAGAATTTTAGATATTGAAGATCCAAAATCACAGAGATAATTCAGTTTCAATATCGAGCTCCTCAAAAGCAAGAAAAAGGTGTGTATTTTTTTCGAATTACATAAGTCTCGTTTGAAAAAAATTAGTTTGAATTTATTCCAAGGGCATATTGAAGAACAGATATCATTATTGGGTTCTAAAATTCCCCCCTAAAAAGACTTCAACACCCATTAAGCCTTCATAAGGCTCTACTATGACTCATGAAGACGAAGAAACACAACATGAGATATCAAAATTAGAAGAGCAAGTGCACCAAATTTTTCTATTGCAAAGAGCAACAAAAAATGAAGTGGAAGTTTTGAAGAAAGGTGTGGAAACTAAGATGGATGGTTTGAAGAAAGGCGTGGAAGCTAATATGAATGGTTTGGAAGCTAAGATGGATGGCATGGAAGCTAATATGAATGACATGGAAGCTAAGATCGATGAAAAAATGAAAGACAACATGGAAAACATGAAGAATGATCTAAAAGTAGACATCGAAGGTTTGGCAAAGTTGATACAAGAAATGTTTCCTAATAAAGAAAAGATAGTAGAGGAAACTCATGATGAGAAAAAAATAAATGTTAATCATGATTTCATAAACTCTAATGTTGGATGGAAGAACCACCATATTCCAAAGATGGATATGAGGAATTTTGATGGCAAGAATCCCGTCACATGGATACTACAGATGGAGAAATATTTTGATCTCAATAATGTGAAAAACACACAAAAGGTACGCATTGCAACTTTAAATTTAGAAAAAAAACATTTTTATGGTATCGATGGCTTTTCCCCCGTAAAAAAATTATCACTTGGTCAATTTTTACAGAGGAAATGATAGCACATTATGAGGATACAAAAAGCAACAACTTCTTTATCCAATTGATAAATCTCAAACAAAAGGGTTCAGTCGTGGAGCACATTGAGTACTTCCAAAAATTGAATATAAGGGTAGCTGATATTCCAGAGGAACACATGATTGATGTCTTCATAGGGAATCGAAAGGATAATCCAACATGAAGTTCGTGTTTGGGAACCTGATTCATTGCAAAAGGCATTCAGGTTGGCAAGAAAAATTGAATGTAAAATTATGGCGACAAGGAAGCCTACCACTCACATATATAAAGATGGAAGTGTTTCTACTCCTAGACTTCCACAACCTAAGAGGTTGACACCATAAAAATTGGAAGAAAAAAGAGAAAAAGGGCTTTGCTACAGTTGTGATAGCAAATACACTAAAGTTCATAAGTGTGATGAGAAGAAATTATTTTACATAGATTGTGAAGAGGAAAAATAAAATGAATAAGAATCTTCAAAAGAAGAGGATATACACCAAGAACCAACCCTAGAAGAGGAAGAAATGAGTCCAACCATATCGTGTAATGCATTGCCAGGAATTACCACTCCTCAAACTCTCAAGATAGAAGGACATATCAAGAAGAAAAAGGTAATAGTGTTGATTGATTCGGGTAGTACCCATAATTTTATTCATTGAAAGGTAGCCAAGGAATTGAATTGTTTCCTATACCCAACACCAAAATGTCAAGTGATGGTTGCAAATGGAGGAACTATAAATTGCTCTAGAAAATGCCATAGTATCAAGCTAACCATGGGGGAATATGTATTGAATAGTCCAATTCTTTCCATTCCTATCGTGGGTGCTAATGTTGTACTAGGAGTACAATGGTAACAATCTTTGGGGATGGTAGCTTTTAATTTTCAAGAACTTTTCTTGAATTTTTTTCAGAAGGAAAGGAAGTCAAAATATGGGGTATCGAAATGAATTTGGGAAAGATAATAAGCTCTAATTTCATGACAAATATTCTGAAGAAAGAACAATGAGGTGTAATTGCACAATTATGCTCACTAGAAGTTCCAACATGAAAACCATCTATTTATGCAAATCTGCAAAAATTATTGGACAATCATTCCAAAGTGTTTGAAACTCCCAAAGGAATCCCACCTATTCGTGATCATGATCATACTATTCATTTGATTATAGGAAGTGTTCCTCCAAACATCAAGCTTTATAGATATCCTTATGTCCAAAAGAGCGAAATTGAACGTATGATTACAGAAATGTTAGAGGCTGGTATAATTCAACCTAGTCAAAGTTCTTTCTTTGCTCCAGTAGTATTGGTGCACAAGAGGGATGGATCATGGCGCATGTTTCCAGATTATAGGGAGCTCAATAAGCTCACCATTAAAGATAAATTTCCCCTTCCTGTGATTGATGAATTACATGGAGCAATTTATTTTACCAAGTTGGATCTTCGTTGAGGATATCATCAAATTAGAATGAAGACTGAAGATATTCTAAAAACAAAATTTCGAACTCATGAGGGTCATTATGAATTTTTGGTCATGCCTTTTGGCCTTACCAATGCACCTTCTACATTTCAAGGGTTTATGAATTCCATTTTCAAACCCTTCCTTAGAAAATTTTGTTAGTATCTTTTGATGATATACTAATCTACAGCGGGTCTTGGAAGGTCATGTTCAACATGTTGAGAGGGTGCTCAAACTATTGCAGGAGAAAAAAATATATGAAAAAAGATCCAAATTTTTCTGTGGAATACAAGAGGTGGAATATCTGGGTCATATTGTATCTAACGAGGGTGTTAAGGTAGACCCTAACAAAATTAAAGCCAACAAGGAATGGAAAGTCCCCACAACCATAAATAACTTGCGAGGATTTCTCGGGTTAACAGGGTATTATCACAAGTTTGTTAAGAATTATGGGAGAATAGCAGCACCTATAACAACATTATTGAAGGAAGATGCATTTTCATGGACTCCTGAAGCAACTAATGCCTTTGAACATATTAAAGCGGAAATCTGTGTAGCATAGGTCTTAGCTACGCTAGACTTCACAAAAACCTTTATTGTGGAATTTGATGCCTCAAGAAATGGAATTGGTGTTGTTTTAATGCAAGAAGGAAGACCCAATTCTTTTGAAAGTCATCCAATCAAAGGAAAGTATTTACAGAAAGCTGTTTATGAGAAGGAAATGTTAGCAATACTACATGCACTAAAGAAATGGCGACCTTACCTAATGAGAAGACACTTCAAGGTAAAAACTGATCATGATAGTCTTAAACACTTTTTGGAACACATAATATCTTCAGAAGAGCAACAAAAATGGGTCACAAAGATGTTTGGTTATGACTTTAAAATAATATACAAAAAAGGGAACTAAATGTTGCTGCAGATGCACTTTTAAGAAAGAATGAAGAGGTGGAAGCATTGCTTTGTGCCATTTCTATTATCCAAGCAGATTGGATAACTAAAGCAAGGGATGAATGAAAGAAGGAGGAAGAAGTGTGGACACTCATTCAAAAGTTGCAGCAAGATCCTAGTAAATTTGATACATTTAGTTGGAAAATGATTTTTTATGGTACAAATATCGCTTATATCTTTGTAATAATTCCAAACTAAAACAAAAGATTATTTTGGAATTGCACACTTCTCCTTTAGGAGGACACTCATGATTTTTAAAAACTTACGGCAGGGTGAAGGAATAATTTTTTCTGGGATGACCTTAAATCTGATATTCAAAATTTTGTGGCAGAATGTTTGGTTTTCCAGCAAAATAAAGTTGATACAATTAAGACCTTGGGTCTTCTACAACCTTTATCCATTCCAAGTCAACGTTGGGAGGATATTTCAATGGATTTTATCACAGGTTTACCTATGTCTGAAGGAAAGAGTGTCACCATGGCGGTAGTTTATAGACTTACAAAATATGCACACTTTTGTGCATTATCTCATCCATTTAAAGAAATTACAGTTGCTACTACATTTATGGACACAATTCAAAAGCTACATGGAAACCCAAAGGTTATTGTGAGCGACAGAGATCCCATTTTTAATGGAAATTTTTGGACGGATTTATTTTCTTGTTTGGGTACTGAATTAGCTCATAACTCATCTTATCATCCTCAATACGATGGTAAAAATAAGATAGTGAATAAATGTTTGGAAGGATATCCTTGTTTTTTTGTATCTGATAAACAAACACAATGGGTCAAGTGGTTACCTCTCGCTGAATGGTGGTATAACACTTCCTTCCATATTACAGCAAAAATGACCCCATTTATGGCACTTTATGGATATCATCCACCGTCCATCACATCATATTTAAGAGAAAATTCTAAGGTTCAAGCAGTGGAAGATCACATCGAGAATCAACAAGAAGTTCTCCAACTCTTAAAGGATAACCTAAATTTGGCACAAAATCGAATGAAACAATAGGCATATCAACATAGCAGTGAGAGAAGTTTTGATGTAGTAGAATGGGTATTTTTATGGCTACAACCAAATAAACAAATGTCCCTCAAGAAAGCTAAGAAGGATAATAAATTATTGCCAAAGTACTATGGTCCTTACAAGGTGTTGCAAAATATTGGTAATATGGCATACAAATTGGAGCTTCCTGCTTCTTCGCGAGTGCATCCAGTTTTCCATGTTTCATGCTTAAAGAAGGTTATAGGTGAAAATATTCCAGTTCAAACAATATTTCCAGAACTTGATGAGGAATGAAAAATCATAGTGGAACCTGAAGCGGTCACAGAAACAAGAACTCGACAACTACAAAATCGATCAATTTCAGAGTATCTCATCAAGTGGAAGAACTTACCCACTGAAGATTCTACAAGGGAGGATGAGAATTTTATATAGAAGCACCCAGAGCTACTGATGCCTTGAGGAAAACACTTTTTTGAAGGATAGGGGCATGTTAGGTCCCTACATTACTAGTTTAGTCCCTTATTGTTATTAGTGTATCCCCCTTATTATTATTATTGTAGCCCTATAACCCCAATATTGTTATTATTGTGCCCTTACATTGTTATTGTTAGGTCAACTATTGTGGGCCCGTGGACTCCTATATATAGAAGGAGGTTTTGGTAATTTGTATCATCCAATAATTGTTCGTTTATTTAATTTATTGGAGATTGCCCCCTCGAAGTGGCTGATTTCTAAGGCATTGATCTCTCTTTTCTTCTATTTTTGGAGCTGGTTTCATAACAATCATCATCATCATCATCAACACCCTCATCATTATCATCTTTTTCTTCATCCTTGTTAGTAATTTCATCATCATTTGAATTATCATTGTCATCATTAACATCATCATCATCATCATCATCAACATCATATAGTTCAATCTTTTGCTATAAGTCCATGGCCATTCCATATTTAAACCCTTAATCCCTAAGGGATTATTATCAAGGATAGTTTTGGTATGGTATATATTTAATAGGTAGATAGAATATAGATTAAAAAACTACATCAAAATAAGAATTATCTTTTTAGATGAAAATAATTATGGAACAACTATTCCTCTTAGGTATCATGGTAGTGACTTAATCCCTTTAAGCTAAATTATTAGTTTTTATAATATGCTACTTATCAAGGATATTATATGTGATATTGTAATTGCATTGGATCATTTTAGTTAAATATATTCCAAATTAAATGACTAAACTATATATTATACAAATAGCATCAGCATATCCAACTGTAAAACAACTACATATATTCTTTCAAAAAATAAGAGGGACGAGACAATACTTGAACGTAACTATGTTGGTAATATATTTTCTCAAGATGTTGCAGGGAACTCACATGAGAAGGTGTTGATATTCTAAAAGGATAACTTGGTAGACCATGAAAATCTGTTCATTTAATTGCATGATTATCAAATTGTTCACTTAATGGCAGTGTATCCCCTTGTCTTCTTAGGTTCACACCACATTTAAGAGATGATAAACTAAGGAATATCAAAAATAATACTAAATCCCCAAATTCTACTTTAATTTATCAACTTGTTGAAGCCTCGAAAATCGTTGCTTCAAACATTGGGGGAAAACCACCCGGTCCAGACCTTAGGATAGCTCTTTTTCCGTTTGGTGTGGTGGCTCCGATTGGATTTATAGGACCAGTTTCCTAATAATAAATGGATTGATGATGGAGTGTTTGTGCAAGTGAATAAATGGAACTAACCAACTGAATTAATCTATATAACTTAATATATAACTTGCAAATAATTCTAAAACTAACCCGGGTATTAAGTATGAATACAAATTAAAGATTGTTTCAATTGAACGAATAACCATGAAAATGTATTATTATTCAATAGAAATATGCAGTATCATATAATGATAACTCTGTTTAAGAAATTAAACAGAGTTAGAATAGCAAATCGTATTCATAATTCTATATATCATTTGCACATACTATGATAGATGAATATTTCTGTATCTTCAGAAATGATATGATAAAGAAATATTTGAGAAACAAGCATATATAAATGATAGCAAATTTCAAAGAGAATACTTCATTACATAAAGAAAATAACAGTAAATCGATAGAAATACCATATTCATTTAGATATTTTCTTGATGCAACTCGATGTCCAGAGTCTGCGCTTTAACTTAGAACAATATTCAAGGTACAGAAATGCAACTCTCAAATATAATTCACCATAAAATCACAGAATGTGATCCTTTATAAAAAATAAGATAGTCAATGGAGTACAGAAATGTATTTTCCAAAGCCAAAATATTACAAATTCAGGACCCCTCTCTAAATGCTTGAAAGGGGTTTAAATAGGAAATTAACAAAACAAATTAACTATAACTTATGCTAGAAACTATCATCGGAGATCCGAGAAAATACTTGCAATATCAAATAAAAGAGATTCATTGAATTTCTTTTGTATTCAATGTGCTGAGGTGGTAGATTTTAAGCATATCTTTAACTTTGGTTGGCTGACTCAGCCTCGAATGCAATGTACTAGTGTATGTGGCATCGGATAGCTCTGGAATGATGTAATTTATGGCATTAGAAAGGCATTTGATTGCCATCTGCTAACTTTGTGGTTTGATAAAATATGTCCATAGGACATCCCATTTAATTTCATGTATTTTGCTGATCTTTTGATTCCTGTTGATTATTTCCTGCTTCCATCTGGTATCAGTTTCTTTCATCCTTGGAAATTTACCTGGAGTACAATCTGAAATTAAATTAGTAGCATATAAGCTATCATTTACTAATTGTGTCAGATTGTTAATTATGGCTCTGGCCCTTGATGTAGCATGTTCTTCTTTAATCAACTGTGTATCCCATTCAGCAAACAAAATTTCTTTATGCCTTTCTTCGATCCTGGGAAGATTTTCCTTCTTTCCTTGTTCTGAGTCCTACCATGAAATAGATTCTGAAATCTTATCATCTGCATTCTCAAATTCAATTCTGGTATTAACTGATTCATCAATGAGGGAAGATTTTATTTCACATAAAGGTTCATCTTGTGCAATTTTTGAACACAGATCATCCAATTGCTGAGACAATAGTTTACTTGTTTCCAGAGCTTCTGTTCTAAATTGGTCAATTTTAGGATAATCTTTAAATTTATCCAATCTTGCTTGAAATATTTTTTCTTGCTCTGCTTTGGCAGTTTTCTCTTTTTGCAGCAAGGTTTGTAGTTTGGATACCTCTTGAGACAACTTTTGTTGTTTATTCAAGGCTTGCTGATCAAGCTTCTTCTTTTCAATACTCAATTGTTATTCCAATTGTTTGGCTCTAAGTCTTTCTTCTTCCAACTGTTGCTCCAACTGAATTATTATTTATTGATCACCAGTTGTTTTCTCCTCTAGAAATGCTATTTGTAAGCCTTTTTTTTTTATCATTTGATTGACTTCAGTAGCTTTATCTATAGTGGTTGCACTGTAGGCACCTGCATATTGTGATAATTTGTTAAGATCCTCTGAAGGATTTACCTCAGTATTCTTCCATACAACATTCATTAATTCAACTTTTGAATTTGCAACTAGTCCTTGATCTATCTTCCTTCTTTTCCTTTTTTTTCTGACAACATCCCTATGCTTAGGACTATAAAGAATATCCAGAGGAGGGATGTCTTCAACTCTCAACACAATTTATTCTGATAGATTTTCAGGAATGATTTCCATATCCTGATTATTCAGATTATCAACTTGAGGATTGTTTTGTTCTCCTATTTGCTAAGCAAATTGTTCATACTGTTGTAGCAAATGGGAAGTAATAATCACTTCAGCAGAATTTCCCTCTTTCTGTGAGGTATTTTCTCTTTCAAGTTGATCATCAGGCTTATTACCTATATCTTCTTTTTCAGACTGCACATTAGCCTTGCTACCAGTATTCTCCTTTTCTGTCTATACATCAGGCTTGTTACCTATTCTTTCCTTCTCAGTATGCATATCAATTTTGCTGGTAGACACTTCTTTTTCTGTTTTTCTAGCTACATCTTCCTTTTTCTTTTGTTCTATTTCCATACTTTCATTTTCTTGTAAAGGAATCCTCAGCTGGTCAAGGGGAATTTTAAGCAATCTCTGACTTCTAAACTGCATAAATTTGTTCATATCTTCAGCTTGAAATTTGGATTTAGCTAGATCATATACTCATGAAAATTTCTCAATTGAGACAAATAAATCATCAAAGACATTAGGCTCATGCTCAAACTTAGCAATTTGGACCAAAGTTGTGAAATCAAAAGTCACTTTATTTGGATCATATTGTCTGCCTGGAATGGTTGCAAGCTTGAGATTGCTTATCTTAAGGGTTTCTTTTTCAGCATGTTTAAAATCATTAAGAGTATAGATTCCACAATGGAAAGGAAAAGTAGGCCACATCAATTTTTTGGAATTCTTCAAACATCTAGACATCCCTCTTTCTGTCAACTGAAAGAAATTTCTTGAGCTAAAAGTTTATCAAGGACATATAAAGGTAAGACATGGGGTTCGAAAATGCTTCCAAAAACCCTAATATAGGTAAAATTTTCTTCTCCAAACCAATTTCCGATTAGGGATATATCAAGCTTTGCCTTTTCAGAGAGCCGGGGAGGAAATTGGTTAAAAATGGTTTGATAAATGGGTAACATGAAGCCATGGAAGATTCTATATACATGGTTTTTGAAATGAGCCTTCCAAAAATATTTATGGTAAATGTGAATCGAAACAGGTTCCTGTGGAGTCCATTTCCAACCCAGAATAGGGAATTCGGAATTAAAACACAGAGCATCTAAGATATAGGCACAAAAATGAAATGGGGGAGTATTTCCACTATTTTTATTCTTTCTATAGTCTAGAATTCTATTAGCCATCTTATCAGAAAGAATAACTGACCAATCCATAATTTCAGAATTTATAACAGCATGAATTAGGGGTACCATCTGAATTGAAAACCTTGCAGAATTATCGTTCCCGAAAAGTATACACATCATCGCAGCAACATAACAATACAGGGATGCAAGAGACTCTACAGAATACATACCTGAAGTCTCATGCTTATGCTTTTCTGGAGCTTGTCTCCATTCTTTAATTGGGTCTGATTCAATTTCATTGCTTGAGGTGAAATCCGCTATGAAAGATTTGTTGTAGATATTTTGAGGATTTGGCAGATGGTACATCGCTTTGATGTCTTCTGCTCTAAAATACCCAAAACATTTACGCCCAGCTGTCATGAATGTTTTTTTTGTGATGGTGGTATTGTCTATCACCCATCGTATTATGTCATAATATGGGAATACGATTGCCCGAGCTGCAATTCTATGAAGAAAATAATTTGCAAGTTCCTTGAAGGGATTGTCATCTGAATCTGATTCTTCATCTGGCACTGTTGCCTTTACCTCTGTAACTGTAGGGTCTTCTTTTTCAAGCAGGTTATAAACGTCTTCCCAGGAAAGCTTCACGAGACCCTGGCATGCAGTATCTGTAACCAGCTTGATTATAGCTAGTTTTTCTTTCGGCATTGTGGTAATGGTAGTAGTCTTTGCGGCAATATCAGTTCTTGATTTCTTAAGCTTCTTAGACATCTGCTTCATCTGGTATCATTTCACTAGTTCGACGAACAAAAGGGTTGGATGTCCTATTGTTCTACAAATGATACAAACCTTTCATTCGTGGGAAGAAATGAAGTTAGGAGAACAGCATATGCGAAAAGATTTTTATTAATGATCCCAACTGATTAAATTCATATTAAACTTAAATGCCCTCAATGAGAGTCAAATTCACGCATTCGTAAGAATCAATTACCATAATTCATTTGATTTTTTAATTAATGATACTCGTACAATCGGAGATCGGCGATATTGAAATGTTAAGGTAAAGCTTTTCCCTTTGAATTTTCCGATTGCGATTGACCGATAAATATATGCGCGACAAAAAATAGCGATTAATAAAGATTGACAATCCATGGCATCGGAGTTTTTTTAAAGGAAGATGAAAGACCTCTCATATTTCCGCCAATTTGCGATTAGCGATAAAGGTATATCGCATCGGATATTTTCAAAGGGATTGATTTGTTCATGATTTTTTACCGAAATGCGATTGCGAATATGGCGGGACCCATCGCATCAGAACTTTTATAAAACAAGTGATCTTTGTTTTTACAAAATGTGATCGTGATGTGTTGTATTGCATCGGAGTTTATGAAATAGACCAAATGAACGATAGCCTTTTCAAAAATGTGATTGTGATAAGTTACATCGCATCGGAGTTTTGCCAAAACAAATGTAAAACCTTAAGATTATACCGATTTTCGATTCTGATTTACTTTATCGCATCGAACTTTTTAACATGAATACGTTTACACTTTGTGCTGATACGATATAAGACTTATGATTGATCGGATTGGAATAAATTCAATATTAATTTTGTTCATTTGCATTTGAAATATGCGATATGCAATGCATTACTTTTAAACAATGAATATTTTTATTGTTTTATTTAAAATAATCGGATTTCCTCAAAATATTTTATTTCTATCTAAAATAAAGGGGACCTATTTGTAATATAAAATTTATTCTAAAATTTTAAAATGGGGAGGGTTGTTGTACCGTACAACAATTGGCGATTCACTAGAAGAAACAGTTATCTCTGAAAAAATAAAATGAACACTATACTTTTAGTAAGTAAAAATTTTTAAAAATAATGAAAACTATCTTAGAGAAATTTAAATAAAATCTAACTCTGAAAAAAGAATAAAAATAACTTACAATTTCTTTCTAATTTCTCAAGAATAAAAAAATTTTTGAGTTTTGTCAAGCCTTGATTGGTTTATAATAATAAAGAAAGGGACCTTTCCAATTTTAGCTTTTGTAATATACTCTATTGTCATAGGCATTGCCTCTGCTGCCCGCAAACATTTATAGTCTCGACAGGGTTACCTTTTAACCATCAATCATTCATTGTCCCATCCAACTAAGATCATGACTCTTTAAAAGATAAATTCATAAGACATATTATCTCATGGTTTTCTCTTTTATTATTTTTTAATTTAAAATCCATTGTTCTAGTTTGGTAGCTAGTTAATTATAATGCCACTCACTAGTTGTAATTAAACTGAACAAGTTGGCTCTTGATCAGACCCTTTGTCTTATAATTATAAGCCATTACCATGTTTTGGTATGCAGTATTGGTAATTTCAGTTTTATTACTTCTTATATCATGGTAAGCAGGCTCGTGATGAGACCCCTTATCTCTTAATTTTGACATATAATTTCTTAGAATTACATTCTAAAAAATCACAACCTTAATGGATGGGGTGAACTGATTTTTCTCCTTAAGAATCAATGGATGACAATTTTTAGAGTTTTGAATGCCAAAGCTTGAAAAAGTCTTTACTTTTTATGGATAATGTTTCTCTGCTCAATAAACTTATAATGATTTACAATTTTCTCAAGGTTTCAAAAGATTTTGCAAATGTTTAAACAAATTTTCAAAGTTCAATATTATATTTTAAACTACCCAAAAATTGTAATCATTTCCTTAAAAATTCTTATTTACATAAAATAAGTATTTATAATATTTTCTCGAAGATATTTTCAAATATTAAAAAGCCAATTAAAGACTATTAACAACCTTATTTGTAAACAAACACACTTGCATAATGGAATATGTACAAGTAAGAATGGTTTACCTTCTTAAGAAAAGAATTTTTTCAAGACAAGCCCATTCACAGGAAGAGATGCTCTCTTTCCTATTAAATCTTGCAATATGAACGTTGATGAGCTTATCTTTTCAGCAATCTGAAATGGTCCAAGCCAAATTTTTTGAAATTTGGTATGCCTACCCTTATCTCCATGTGCTTTGTCCCATTTCAGAACAAGATCACCATTTTGAAAAGTTTTGGATCCGATAGAATTTGAATCAAAAGAAGATTTTATGAGTTGTTGATGTTTGGCATGAACACTTTTTGCTTTCTCTCTATCTTCTTCTAATTTCAGAATTTGATCAAATCTGAATTGAATAGATGATGAAGGATTCTCTTCAATGAATTGAACTAGGGCTAAAGATGGAAGTATTAGGTTTGATGGTATTACAACTTATTTTCCATAGACTAGATTAAAAAGTGAAGTACCTATTGAAACGTTATGAGTTATGTGATCAGCCCATAATGCAAAAATTAAATATTTATGCCAGTTCTTTTGAATTTGGTAAATTGTTCTTTTGATGATTTTGATAAGATTTTTATTTTTTGATTCAACTAATCCATTACCTTGTGGATAATAATTTGCTAAATATTTCATTTTGAAACCTCTTTTGATTGCAAATTCCATTATACTATTTCCAGAAAAATAAGATGGATTGTCAAAAACAAGAGTGTTAGGTACACCAAACTTGGTAATGATGAATTGAACAATGAATTCAATGATTGCATTAGAATTGGCTACCTTTAAAGGAATTGCTTCTACCCACTTTGTAAAGTAACATGTTTCTGTAAGGATGTATCTGTGTTGCTTGGAGGAATGTGGAACAATTTCTCCAATAATATCAAGTCCCCATTGTTCAAATGGTTGCTCAATGTTTACTGGTTGTAAAGGAAAAGTTGTTTTCCCTTGTCTTCCACTAGCAGTTTGATAAATCTCGCATTTCCTTACATAATCATGTGCATCTGTGAACAAGGTAGGCCAATAGTAACCAGCATGGATTATTTTGTGAGCCGTGGTATCACCTCCAAAATGTCCACCTGTTGGTCCATAATATAATTCCTGCAAGACCTTGTGTGCTTCAGATTTTTCAAGACATCTTTAAAAAATTGAATCATAATTTCTTCTGAATAACACATCATCAATGATTTCGAAGTGTTTGGCTTTTAATCATAAAGCACACTTGTTCTTATAGCTGATATTAGAAGGAGCATACCCATTTTTCAAATAAAATATCAGGTCAACATATTGAGATTTAGAATCTATAATTCTTATCTTATTTATTTGAACAGTATTATCTTGATCTTAATATTCTGGTATGCTGGAAGCTCCTGCTAACAATCTGCAAAAACCTTGCCCTCTAAAAATTTTAGCTGGCTTAATATCAATATCATACTCTTGTAGATCTTTTACCAAATTAACTCTCTTTTCTCTTACTTCCTTTTATATTAACAATTGTCTCACTGTAGAGAATGGAACAATAATATTTATATGTGTTTTCAGGAGAAAAGGTCTAAAATGTTTGATTGATTTAAATACAGCAAAGGCTTGTTTTTCTACATCGGAGTAGTTAAGTTCGACTCCTTGCAGATTTGAGCTAAAGAGAGAGATTGGTGCTTCCTCTTGTTGATCATTGGGTTGTGTCAAAACAACAGCATAGGATGTTTCAGTAGCGAAAGTATACAGAATAAAATGTTTATAAAAATCAGGAGTATTCAATGTAGGTGCATTAATGATTTCCTATTTGATTAAATCAAAGGCTTATTTTTCTTTATGTAACCACTTGAAAACTAAATTTTTCTTAATCATATTCTGCAAAGGTAAAACTATCTGAGAAAAATCAGGAATAAATCTCTTGACAAAATTGATCTGTCCCAAAAAGGATTCAATGGATTTCTTGTTATGTGGTAAATAAATATCAAAAATTTCTTTTACTCTATCAAGATCAATATATTTGCCATATTTAGACACAAAAAATCCTAGGAGTTTTCCTTCATTGAGAGCAAAGAAGGATTTCTTTGGATTTAAAGAAATGCCAAATATTCTACAGCGTTCAAATATTTGTTTCAAATCATGCAGATGATTAGCTCTTTTCTTTGAAAATACGGTTATGTCATCAAGATAAATAACAATTGATCTATTAATCAAACCCTTGAATGCTATATCCATGGCTCTCTGGAAAGTAGCTCCTGCATTTATCAAACCAAAAGGCATCTTTTGGTAAGCATCGGTTCCCCATTTGGTTCTGAAAGTATTTTTCAGCCTATCATCTGCATGTACCAATATTTGGTTATAGCCTGAAAAACCATCAAGAAAATACATGAGCTCAGAACCAGCTACCTTTTGAAGTATTTGTTCCATCGTTGGCAATGGGAATTTGTCCTTTTGACATGCTTTATTCAGATTTCTAAAATAAATACAGATTCTGATATCTCCATTCTTCTTCCTTACAGGAACCATGTTTGAGACCCAACTAGAATGTCTTACAGGAAAAATAATTTTCACCTTCAAAAGTTTGTTCAATTCTGACATGATTTGTCCTTCCAGATTGGGATGAATTTTTCTTAACTTCTGTTACCCTGGCTTTACATCAGAAAGCATTGGAATAGTATGTTGGATAACAGAAGTATCATAAGTTTTCAAATATTCATAATTCCAAGAAAATACATTTTTGTATTTATTCAGAAGTCTGATGAAAGTTGTCTTTTCCTCTGATGTTAACTCGAGTCCTAAATTAACATTTTGTGGTTTAGACTCAGTACCAAGATTTACTAATTCAAACTTCAAAGTAGAACTTTGAAGTTTAGCATTAGTAACCTTTTTGAATCTATCTTTGATATCATATAAGTCTTCAAGTTTGACTACAGATCTGGGAATAGGATTTTCATTGTCTTTTGATGTGTTTTGAAGGTCATGATCATTTTCATCAATTATTTGGCCATCATAAGATTTTTCTGAAGTCGAGAAATTTAAAATATCTTGATCATGATAAAATACTCTCCAATTGGTGACATTATCAGGCACAGAAGGTCTAAATATTAACTCAACTGAAAACCTATCTAGACTATAATCTTCAGCTGGGAGGAGTTTGGAAGCAACATTAGCTAACAAATCAACTGATGAATTCTGAGCTCTAGGGATAGAAAAGATGTTAAATGCTAAAAATTGAGTGGTAAGATTTTGAACAAGGGATTTATAATGTTTAAGATGATCTGAAAGACAATGGATAGTGTTTCTTACTTGTCTGATAACAATTTCGGAATCACCATACACCTTCAGGTACTTAACATTCAATCCTATTTCTTTATAAAGCCCTTGGATCAAGGATTCATATTCTGCAGTTTTGTTTGTACGCTCAAATTCTAATCTACATGATAGCATAATTTTCTCCCCATTTGGATCAACTAAAATGCATCCTGCTCCTGCACCATCATTGGATTTTGATCCATCAAAATACAAAGACCGAAATAAAGATTTATCTACAAGTTTATCTACAGATTGATTAGAAACATTAACAATTATTGAAGAATCAGTTTGTGTAAAATTTTCAATTTGCGAAATAAAATTATTTATAGAAAAGGGTGATTGCGGTGCTGTGAAATTTCCAAGAAATGATTCAGCAGAATAAACTCCGAGAATGTTGTTATTAAAATCTACATGTTCATTTGCTTGTTCAAATTCTGTTACAGTATGCATCATGTGTTTTTCTCTCTCAACCTTGATTTGATTTGGTTTTCCTTTGTGAGGAAGCCACATGTGAGAATAATCAATGGCGATATAACCATTAAGCTTTGCAGACCAATCCTTGCTTAATATTAATCCATAAAACTCAGGAATATCCGTAATCAGTATATCAATTCTCTGGACTATCCTGGGATCAGAAGCTAACCTAATGGTGACTGAATTAATTTCTCCCACAACTTGCACTTTAGTTCGATCTAATTGAACAATATGAACAATAGATTTCTAGGGTTTGATGTTTAATTTTGAGCAGACTGAAGTAGGCATTATGTTAGATGATGCTCCTAAATATATTAATCAGTTATGAAAATTCTTGTTATAGATTTCATTAGTCAAAAGAAAAGGAGGTGTCTGATAATTTGATCTTTCTCCAATAAGAATAGTATCAGTAGCATCTAATTTATCTGGTGGCTTACCTGATCCTTTGGCTTCTTTGGCAACTACACCACTTGGTAGAGGATAAATAGGTGTTGCATTTAATTCTTTCAATAACAACTTCTGTTGATATTTGAGTTTGTTGAGTTCATGTAGAGAGATATTCACTCTGGTTTTCTTCATGTCTTCAACAATGTTATAATCCATAGGATCTGACACCACCAGAGTCATAGATGTTGTTGTAGGGGGATTAGAAGATGATGTTTGATTTTGTGTAGGAAAAGAAGAAGTTTTCTTTACAGGGGATTTGTCTTTAGTAGTCGAAGTTGAACTTTTCTTGTTTGGAACTGTTTGGACATGCTCTGTTGTAGTTTTACTTCTTGTACTTACTGGCATGGCTTCTTGTTCTTTTTCACTGTCTGAATTAGGAAGAATGAAATCCCACATTCCATGTAATTCAAATATTTATTCTTCTTCATCTTCTTCCGATAATAGAGGTGTATCATCTTATTCATCTTCTTCTAGATCGAACTCTGCGTTGGATATTGAATTGGGTGGTTTAGATTCAGTCTTCTGATTCCTTTTAAAATTTCTGAATGGCCTTTTGGTAGAAGTTTCTACTACTTGTTTTTTAATTTCGATCATTTCGTTGGACAAAGTCTTCAGAACTTTCTGTAAGCCTTCCATGTCATAAGGATCCTTAGGTGTTTTCTTCTTTGAATCATCCTTAAAGCTGACCTTTTTGGATTTTTTGTCTTCAATAGCATTCTTCTTATCCAAAGAAATAATCTTTCTTTCAACTGCAATTGATTCTTTCATGTTTTCAGCCAAAGTAGGTTTAGCAGCTCTATCTACAAAAATTTCTATATTCGAAGGCAAAGTTGTTATATACCATTCACTTCTGACTTGCTCACTAGGTTCTGAGGTTGTAGGAATTTTATTCAAAAGTTTGTTGAATCGGGAATTAAAATCTTTGATAGGTTCTTTGGATTCTACTCTCAAATTGGAGAGATCATTAATTAAAGTCGCTATTGATCTGTCATCTCCAAGTTTGGTTAAGAAATGCTCTTGGAAAATATCCCAACTTGTAATAGATCCCGATTGTAATGAAAAAACCAGGATCCTGCTACTCCTTGTAAAGTATAAGGGAATAACCTAACCACAACATCTTCATGTTCTACTGCATTTAAATTTACAGATAACATAAAGTTATTAATGTGTTCTTATACTTGTATACCAAGATCAGGACTAAATTTTGGCAGCCACTTTTCAGGATGGTCTCGCAAATCATGCAAAGGTGCAAGCATTTCAACAACCCCTGGATTAGTCCATGGTCTTTGTTCCATTGTTGGGATAACAATTGAGGGACTTGAAGAGACAACTGGTGTTTGAGTAGAGGTTGTTGGAATAACTATACTCTTCTGGGTTTGAGTCTGGGAAACAGATGAGTGGATTTGTGATGAAGAAATAATATCACTACCTAATTCCAACGGTATTTTTCTGGTTTTAACTCGACTAGGTAAAGGAAATTCCTTTGGAGGAATACCAAGTTTTTCGCTTTGTGACCTAGTGAGAGGTTTGGAAGAAACAAACTGTGAAGTAACACTACCTTCGGATAATTCAGACTCTTATAATGATAATGAGAACCCTTGCAGTTTATGAAGTAAATCTTGTATTTCAGGGGACTCAAGAGGTTGATTTCCTGACAGATCTAAAGCTTTGGTAGTGGGTTTATTGATGTTTTTCTCAATTTCTTCCCTAGATATTTGAGATGTAGAGGAAATTGAAGAAGGTGATGATGGTGAATTTCTCCTGGAATGGCCTATAGATTTGTATTTACTTTCCATTCATATCTTAGGCCCTCCTTCTAGCGCCAAAAATTTCGAAGCCTCGAAAATCGTTGCTTCAAACATTGGGGGTAAATCACCCGGTCCGGACCTTAGGACAGCTCATTTTCCGTTTGGTGTGGTGGCTTCGATTGGATTTATAGGACCAGTTTCCTAATAATAAATGGATTGATGATGGAGTGTTTGTGCAAGTGAATAAATGGAACTAACCAACTGAATTAATCTATCTAACTTAATCTATAACTTGCAAATAATTATAAAACTAACCTGGGTACTAAGTATGAATACGACTTAAAGATTGTTTCAATTGAACGAATAACCATGAAAATGTATTATTATTCAATTAAAAGATGCAGTATCATATAATGATAACTCTGTTTAAGAAATTAAACAGAGTTATAATAGCACATCGCATTCATAATTCTATATATCATTTGCACATACTATGATAGATGAATATTTCTATATCTTCAGAAATGATATGATAAAGAAATATTTGAGAAACAAGCATATATAAATGATAGAAAATTTCAAAGAGAATACCTCATTACATAAAGAAAATAACAATAAATCGATAGAAATACCAGATTCATTTAGATATTTTCTTAATGCAACTCGATATCCAGATTTTGCACTTTAACTTAAAACAATCTTCAAGGTACAAAAATGCAACTCTCAACGATAATTCACCATAAAATCACAGAATGTGATCCTTTATAAAAAATAAGATAGTCAATGGAGTACAGAAATGTATTATCCAAAGCCAAAATATTACAAATTCAGAACCCCTTTCTAAATGCTTGAAAGGGGTTTAAATAGGAAATTAACAAAATAAATTAACTATAACTTATGCTAGAAACTATCATCGGAGATCCTAGGATCCATCTTGTTAAAGATAAAATATCTTGACTCTAAAAAACCCTAAAATTGTAATTCTTTTCAACCATAACATTAAAGATAAAATATCGTAGCGCATAAAAACCTTAATCACAAGTTTTAAATCTCAAGTTTTAAAATATTAATTTTTCAACATACTTGAATCATGAAATTATGAAGAAATTATGTGACTTGAAATTTTTTTTAAAATGAACAAGTAGATGAAATATTTATTATTCCAAGAGTATTTTTTTATTTTAAAAGATAAAAATATATCTCTTTTCAAATATTAGCCTAAGAAAACTTTAAATCTAATTGCAACCAAAACCTAAAAATCAACCATCAAAACAAAGTGTCCCCTTTCAATGAGGCATAAAATTTTAAATTTTTAAAAGTATCTTTTATCAAATGCTAAAAATACATAATATCATGCCATTATCACTGCATAATATAAAAATTCAACATTAATTTCATTTTTTTTACTTTAATCAAAATAAAACATAGGTATGTTGAATATAACATGAATTATTTTTGTAATTCATTGTTCCGTTGTGGATATTCTAAAGAGATGAATTCTTCATAATTAAACATGTAATCCAACAAACATAGAAATGCATCATAACTTCATGAAAGATCATATGGAATTCAAAATATTATTTCAAGTTACCATGCAAACATTGATTACATAAAAATATCTGAGACAATTATTAAAAATCAATCATAGGTTTTGGCACACCATCAGAACCTACATATTTAGATGAATGACTAGATGCAGATGAATATGATCCATATTCTTATCTTTCATCAACTAGTTCTCCATTTGAGTCAACATGCATTCCCACCATTTTCGAGTTCAAAAATCTTCTAGATCTACGACTACATTCAGTAGAGTCACATCTCAGCAATATTTGTTCTGGTAGCAATTTCTTCAAAATATTTATGGTCTTCAAGAAAAGAGTTCATCTCTTTGTCAAATTGAAGTCATACACAAGTGTGTCAAAACCATCCAATTTTAAGACATCTGTGTGGTGACGATTTATATTTGTGCCCTTTCTTTTTCTCTTTCTTCCATGTTTTTTTTCAACTACCATCTCTGGCTTGCACACACCATTGAAAGGGTGGGTACTTGTGGCATACCAATGTACTTCAACATTTGTAATATCTTCATTTTCCTTAATGACCTTTATAACCTTGGCAATCCAGAATGGATAGCCAAGTGGATATTCATTTGCTAACACTTCTATCACGCAACCCTCCTTAACATCTTTCATAGAACCACTGTAAAGGTCTTCCATGCCTTCACGTTGTGCACGTGATCTTCTAGAACCAATATAGATTTCTCTTTCCTCTACCTGTGGAGAATTAATAATAGCTTGAGACTGTTGTTGTTCAACAATGTGTTTCTCCTCATGTTCATTTGGCATATTTTGTGGCCAAAAAATTGAAGTCTTCAAAAGTGTATCCTCATTTATTGATCTTGAAATAATATCACTTTGATTATTGAAAAATGACTCCCACCAAACTGAATCAGCAACATCAAAGTACTCATATGTATCTCTAATACATATTTTAATTTCCTCCAGACATTCAAAATAATTTATGTCTCTCTTATGCCTTCGTGCATTATGGAGTTCAGCAATTGACTGCAATAACAATATCTTTGATGAAAATATTGGACGCTTTGGAATGGACTTCAAAAAATTTAAACCTAATGATAGCCCCCATTCTACAGTATTTGAATACTTCTTGCCCCATATAATTGTTATCCCATAAATTTTTTTGATATGAAATTGATGTTGGAAGCTAATGTCGTTAAGTTGTTCAATGCATTTCTCCTCACCATGTGATCCCAGAATAAAACTTCACGTCAATAATTTCTTCCAAGACATGAAAAACAGGCTATGAAAAGTAGGATTTCTTAATACATTCAGTTAATGATGGCAGGCTCCCAACACCTTTACTCCTCAATGTTACTGAAAAACGACTGAAAATTTGATCAATATGGTCATGAGTATGCCCAAAAAATGGAAACCAACCTTTATCTTTTTAAAAATTCCCAATTCAACGAGCATGTTTATATACCCAAAAAGAAATTGATTTTTTTTTTCACATCTTGTGTTGTCTAATTGTACATATAGAACTTCAAGAAGAATACTATACCAATGAGTAACCACATCATGGATTATAGTTATGGTCAAATTTGCATCATTATGAATATTTTGAGTTGTGAAGTAAACCCTTGGAAACATCTTCTCATTAAAGACCATACAACCAACCAAGCAAAACTGAATGAAATTTTCCTCCTGTAATTTTTTTGGTGTGCAGACAAAATGTGGTAGAAGTGTTTTCTTTTGGTCCATACCATCAATTATCAAGCCCAAATATTTATTTGAAATATCATAACACTTCTTTCAATGTTTATACAATTTTTTCCTTTCACTTGTTTGTAGATTGCTATGCTCTTGAAGTTTTTTTAAGTCCCTATATTGCTATTATAGTCCCTTATTTTTGTTGGTGTAACCCCCTTATTGTGATTTTTTTACCCCTGTAACTCCAATATTGTTATTATTGTGCCCTTACATTATTATTGTTAGGTCGGCTAGGATTATATTATGACCCCATGGACTCCTATATATAGAAGAAGGTTTTGTCATTTGTATTATCCAATAATTGTTCATTTATGTAATTTATTGGAGGTTTCCCCCTCTAAGTGGCTATTTCTAATGCATTGATCTCTCTTTTTTTCTATTTTTGGAGCTGGTTTCATAACATATGATATCAAAGCTTTGGATTCTAGGGTTTCATTGTTCCAAATAGGGCATCGTGGAATTTTCGCTATAATTTTTTTTCTACGAAGGCTCAAAAGCTAAAAATTTTGCAGCGCAAAGCCATAATCCTGAGAAAGGTCATGTAAAAGTTTCAGATCTTGTTTCACAACATTTTCAGAGATATGATCTGTGGAAGTTAGGGTTTTTTTAGGCTCCCAAATTTCACCTAAAACAGGTCATCGTGGAATTTGCGCTATAAATTTTTTTTCTAGGAAGGTTCAGAAGCTGAAATCCCTTCAAAGCGAAGATGAAATCCTGAGGAAATTTCTACAAAAAATTCAGAGTTTGGTTCGCAATATTTTCAGAGATATAATCTGTGGAAGTCAAGGTTTTTTCAGGCTCCCGAATTTCATCTCAAAGAGGTGACTGCGGGAAAATCATCATAACTCTCTCTCTAATCATCAGATTGGAATTTTGTAAAAAGTGGTCATAAGTACATAGACTTTAGTTTCCTTTTTATCAATTTCAGAGCCTAAGGATGAAACACTGAGACGTGGCACATCGTACAAGTTCTCTCTACTGAACCAGTCAATAATTAGGTCATTGTGGGAGATTGGGCATAACATTCCCTTGAAGAACCCAAATCAGGTCAAACCTATGGAATTAAAAAGAGGATTCAGAGGGCTACTACAGGGTGAAATTTTAGATATTGAAGATCCAAAATCACAGAGATAATTCAGTTTCAATATCGAGCTCCTCAAAAGCAACAAAAAGGTGTATATTTTTTTCAAATTGCATAAGTCTTGTGTGAAAAATCAGTTTGAAGTGATTCTAGGGGCATATTGAAGCATAGATATCAGTATTGAGTTCTAAAATTCCACCCAAAAATAATTCAACACCCATTAAGCCTTCAGAAGGGTCTACTATGACTCATGAAGAGGAAAACGCGCAACATGACAAATCAAAATTACAAGAGAAAATGCACCAAATTTCACTCTCGCAAAGAGCAACAAAAAATGAAATGGAATTTTTGAAGAAAGGCATGGAAGCTAAGATGGATGGTTTGAAGAAAGGTATGGATGGTTTGAATAATTTCATGGAAGCTAAGATGGATGGCATGGAAGTTGGAATGGAAGCTAATATCGATGAAAAAATGAAAGACAACATGAAAGACATGAAGAATGATCTAAAAGTAGACATGGAAGGTTTTATGACAAGGTTAATAAAATAAATTATTCCTAATTGTTGAAAGATAGTAGAGGAAACTCATAATGAGAACAAAAAAAATATTAATTGTGATTTCATAAACTCTAATGTTGGATTGAAGAACCACTAGATTCCAAACATGGATATGAGGAAGTTTGATGGCAAGGATCCCGTAACATGGATACTACGGATGGAGCAATTTTTTGATCTCAATAATGTGAAAAACACACAAAAGGTACGCTTTGCAACTTTACATTTAGAACAAAATACATTTGTATGGTATCAATGGCTTTGCTCCCATAAAAATATTGTCACTTGGTTAATTTTTATGGAGGAAATGATAGCACATTATGAGGATACAAAGAGCAACACCTTCTTTAGCCAATTGATAAATCTCAAAAAAATGGGTTCAGTCGTGGAGCACATTGAGGACTTCCAAAAATTAAATATACGGGTAACTGATATTCCAGAGGAACACAGGATTGATGTCTTCATAGGGACTTTAAAGGATAACATCCAACATGAATTTCGCATTTGGGAACCTGAATCATTGGATAAGGCATTCAGGTTGGAAATAAAAATTGAATGTAAAATTATGGCAACAAGGAAGCCTACCACTCACATCTATAAACATGCAAGTGTTGCTACTTCTATAATTCTGCAACCTACAAGGTTGACACCACAAAAAATGGAAGAAAAGAGAGAAAAAAGGATATGCTACAGTTGTGGTAGCAAATAAACTAAAGGTCATAAGTGTGTTGAGAAGAAATTATTTTACATAGATTGTGAAGAGGAGGAAGAAAATGAACAATGAACTTTAAAAGAAGAGGATATACATTAGGGACCAACCCTAGAAGAAGAAGAAATGATTCCGACCATATCATATAATGCATTGGCAGGAATTACCACTCCTGAAACTCTCAAAGTAGAAGGACATATCAAGAAGAAAAAGGTAATAGTTTTGATTGATTCAGGTAGTACCCACAATTTTATTCATTGTAAGGTAGTCAAGGAATTGAATTATTTCCTATACCCAGTACCAGAATGTCAAGTGATGGTTGAAAATGGAGGAAATATAAATTTCTCTAGAAAATGCCATAATATCAAGGTAACCATGGGGGAATATGTATTGAATAGTCTAATGCTTTCCATTCCAATGGGAGGTGTTGATATTGTACTATGAGTACAATGGTTACATTCTTTGGGAACGATAGCTTTTAATTTTCAAGAACTTTTCTTGAATTTTTTTTGGAAGGAAAGGAAATTAAATTATGAGGTATCGCAAGGAAGCCAAGAAATATAATAAGCTCTAATGTGAAGACAAAGCTTCTGAAGAAAGAACAATGAGGCGTAATTTCACAATTATGCTCACTAGAAGTTCCAACATCAAAATCATCTATTTCTCCATATCTCCAAAAATTCTTAGACAATCATTCCAAGGTGTTTGAAACTCCCAAAGGACTCCCACCTATTCGTGATCATGATCATGCTATTCATTTGATTCTAGGAAGTGTTCCTCCAAACATTAGGCCTTATAGATATCCTTATATCTAAAAGAGTGAAATTGAACGTATGATTGCAGAAATGTTAGAGGCGGGTATAATTCAACCTAGTCAAAATTCTTTCTGTGCTCCAGTGTTATTGGTGAATAAGAAGGATGGATCATGGCGCATGTGTCTATATTATAGGGAGCTCAATAAGCTCACTATTAAAGATAAATTTCTCATTCCTGTGATTGATGAATTATTGGATGAATTACATGGAGCAATTTATTTTACCAAGTTGGATCTTCATTCAGGATATCATCAAATTAGAATGAAGACTGAAGATATTCTGAAAATAGCATTTTGAACTCATAAGGGTCATTATGAATTTTTGGTCATGCCTTTTGGCCTTACCAATGCACCTTCTACATTTCAAGGGTTGATGAATTCCATTTTCAAACACTTCCTTAGAAAATTTGTGCTAGTATTTTTTGATGATATACTAATCTACATCAGTTCTTGGAAGGATCATGTTGAACATGTTGACAGGGTGCTCAAACTATTGCAGGAGAAACAATTATATGCAAAAACATCCAAATGTTTCTTTGGAGTACAAGAGGTGGAATATCTGGGTCATATTGTATCTCACGAGGGTGTTAAGGTAGACCCTAAAAAAATTAAAGCCATTAAGGAATGGAAAGTCCCCACAACCATAAAGCAGTTGCGAGGATTTCTCGGGTTAACAGGGTATTATCGAAATTTTTTTAAGAATTATGGGAGAATAGCAGCACCTCTAACAACATTATTGAAGAAAGATGCATTTTCATGGACTCCTGAAGCAACTAAGGCCTTTGAACATCTTAAAGAGGCAATGTGCCTAGCACCAATCTTAGCTACACCAGACTTCACAAAAAAAATTATTGTGGAATGTGATGCCTCAGGAAATGGAATTGGTGTTGTTTTCATGCAAGAAGGAAGACCCATTGCTTTTGAAAGTCATCCAATCAAAGGAAAGTATTTACAGAAACCTATTTATGAGAAGGAAATGTTAGCAATACTGCATGCACTAAAGAAATGGAGAACTTACCTAATGGGAAGACACTTCAAGGTAAAAACTGATCATGATAGTCTGAAACACCTTTTGGAACAAAGACTATCTTCAGAAGAGCAGCAAAAATGGGTCACAAAGATGTTGGGTTATGACTTTGAAATAATCTACAAAAAAGGAAAGCTTAATGTTGTTGCAGATGCACTCTCAAGAAAGGATGAAGAGATGGAAGCATTGCTTTGTGCCATTTCTATTATCCAACCAGATTGGATAACTGAAGCAAGAGATGAATGGAAGAAGGACAAAGATGTATGGACACTCATTCAAAAGTTGCAGCAAGATCCTAGTACATCTGATACATTTAGTTGGAAAAATGATTCCTTATGGTACAAAGATCGCTTATATCTTTGTAATAATTTCCAACTAAAACAAAATATTCTTCTGGAATTGCACACTTCTCCTTTAGGAGGACACTCAGGATTTTTAAAAACTTACCACAGGGTGAAGAAAGAATTTTTTTGGGATGGCCTTAAATCTGATATTCAAAATTTTGTGGCAAAATGTTTGGTTTGCCAGCAGAATAAAGTTGAGACAATTAAGACCCCGGGTCTTCTACAACCTTTATCCATTCCAAGTCAACGTTGGGAGGAGATTTCAATGGATTTTATCACAGGTTTACCTAAGTCCGAAGGAAAGAGTGTCATCATGGTGGTAGTTGATAGACTTACCAAGTATCCACACTTTTGTGCATTATCTCATCCATTTAAAGCAAGTACAGTTGCTACTACATTTATGGATAGAATTCAAAAGCTACATGGAATCCCAAGGGTTATTGTGAGTGACAGAGATCCCATTTTTACTATAAATTTTTGGACGGAGTTATTTTCTTGTTTGGGTACTCAATTAGCTCATAGCTCATCTTATCATCCTCAATCTGATGGTCAAACTGAGATAGTAAATAAATGTTTGGAAGGATATCTTCGTTGTTTTGTATCTGATAAACAAACACAATGGGTCAAGTGGTTACCTCTCACCGAATGGTGGTATAACACTTCCTTCCATACTGCAGCAAAAATGACCCCATTTATGGCACTTTATGGATATCATCCACCATCCATCACATCATATTTAAGGGAAAATTCGAAGGTTCAAGCAGTGGAAGATCACATCGAGCATCAGCAAGAAGTTCTCCAACTCTTAAAGGATAACCTAAATTTGGCACAAAACCGAATGAAACAACAAGCAGATCAACATCGCAGCGAGAGAAGTTTTGATGTAGGAGATTGGGTATTTTTACGGCTACAACCATACAAACAAATGTCCCTCAAGCAAGCTAAGAAGGATAATAAATTATCACCAAAGTACTATGGTCCTTACAAGGTGTTGCAAAAGATTGGTACTATGGGATACAAATTGGAGCTTCCTGCTTCTTCGCGAGTGCATCCAGTTTTCCATGTTTCATGCTTAAAGAACGTTATAGGTGAAAATCTTCCAGTTCAAACAATATTTCCAGAACTTGATGAGGAAGGAAAAATCATATTGGAACCTGAAGCGGTCACGGAAACAAGAACTCGACAGCTACGGAATTGATCAATTTCAAAGTATCTCATCAAGTGGAAGAACTTACCCACTGAAGATTCTACATGGGAGGATGAGAATTTTATACAGAAGCACCCGGAGCTACTCAAGCGTTGAGGACAACACTTTTTTGAAGGAGAGGGCATGTTAGGTCCCTATATCACTAGTATAGTCCCTTATTATTGTTAGTGTAACCCCCTTATTGTTATTATTGTACCCTTGTAACCCCCATTTTGTTATTATTGTGCCCTTACATTATTATTATTATGTCGGCTAGGATTATATTATGACCCCATGGTCTCTTATATATAGAAGGAGGTTTTTTCATTTGTATCATCCAAGAATTGTTCATTTATGTAATGTATTGGAGGTTTCCCCCTCGAAGTGGCTATTTCTAAGGCATTGATCTCTCTTTTCTTCTATTTTTGGAGCTGGTTTCATAAAAATTTATTTGATAACGGAATATGTACATAAAATAAAATAAACATATGAATAAATATATTCTCATAGTTGATAACTATCCAATTTTTAAAAACAATGTTTTGAACGCATACCTCTTTTTGGCCCTTGACATTTATCTCTTTTTTCTTTAAGAGAAGCACATGTGCTGCAAACCCCCATCCTTGTCTTCTTTGGAATACGAACATTGTTGAATTCATTCTTCCATGCCCTTGTAAAATAAGAATATGTAATAAAATTACCAACTCCTTCACCAAGTTTGCTAATCTAGATAGTGATGAAGATTTTGAAGGTTCAGATTATCTGGAATATGTATTGTGTCTTTATTTGGCATACATTCTCCATGCTTTGAAAAGAAGTCTTTCATCCATGACATAGCAGTATTTTCTAACAGACCAACCTCCCATTTATAAGATACTTCTAAATAATATGTGGGATCATTTTCCAGTATTTCTTGGATTCTTGAAAAATGAAAATTACCAATTGAATGCAACATTTTGAAAGCATTTTTGCAGAGAAATACATTCCCAATATGATAATCATAACCTGCTAGTGTAGATTGCAAGCAACCCACTAAATATGAATTTTGCATGCTTTTATTCATTGAAAAATATCTTTTCCTTTTCTCCAAAGAAAAGTTGAAATCCATATGTTTTAAGCAATCCCTTCGACAACATTCACTTGAAATCAAATGAACGACATAACTTATTTTTGTGAGATATGTTTTCCTCACCCTTGTATAACTGGAATGCTTTGGATTGATATGGAAAGGTCTACTACTACTCCTACTTAAAATATTTGCTTGCAATTGATTAATCATTCCATTATCCTTTATGGAAGCAATTTCATCACCATTAGGAGGAATATTATCCCCACTATCATCATTCTCAACATAGTTAAGAAATTCATCAACGTCATTGCCTAGAAAATATTCAATACCATCCTCACTTGAAGAAGACATTTCACAAGAATCATCTACGCTTTTGTAACCCTAACTCAAACGAAATTCTTCACCATCCTGATCCATGCTTTCGAATTCTTCCCTTGGAGGATTGAATTCTTCATCACCATGAGTGTCTTTGAAACGGTCACTTAGAGAAAATGCATTATTCAGATCTGTGCCTCTAAAATTATAATTTTCTAGAAACTCTTCATCCTCCCCTTCCTCAGTTGTGCTCTCATAATCCTTGGGATTAGGCCTAATTGGAAGCTTTGAATCTACATTCACTAGAAATTATTCATCCCACCCCTCCACTTCCTCACTGGTGCTCTCATAATCCTTAGGATTAGGAATAAGTGGATGCCTTGAATCTCTATTTATTGGAAATTTTTCATCCCCCCCTTCATTAGTGGTGCTCTTATAATTGTTAGGATTAGGATGAAGTGGAAATTTTGACACTAGAAATTCATCCCCCCCTTCATCAGTGGTGCTCGCATAATTCTTAGGATTAGGATGAAGTGGATATTTTGACTCTGCAAATTCTTCAGTCCCCTTTTCATCAATGGTGCTGACATAGCCCTTAGGATTAAGACAAATTAGATATTTTGACTCTGGAAAATTTTCATTCCCCTCTTCATCAGTGGTGCTCACATAATCCTTAGGATTAGGATGAAGTGGATATTTTGACTCTGGAAATTTTTCATTCCCCTCTTCATCAGTGGTGCTCGCATAATCCTTACGATTAGGATGAAGTGGATATTTTGACTCTAGAAATTATTCATTCCTCTCTTCATCAGTGCTGCTCGTATAATCCTTAAGATTAGGATGAAGTGGATATTTTGACTCTGTAAATTCTTCATTCCCCTCTTCATCGGTGGTGCTCGCATAATCCTTTGGATTAGGATGATTTGGATATTTTGACTCTACAAATTCTTCATTCCCCTCTTCATCAATGGTGTTCGCATAATCCTTAGGATTAGGACGAATTGGATATTCTGACTTTGCAAATTCTTCATTCCCCTCTTCATCCGTGGTGCTCGCATAATCCTTAGGATTACGACGAAGTGGATATTTTGACTCTTGAAATTCTTCATCCCCCCTTTCATAAGTGGTGCCCTCATAATCCTTAGGATTAGGACGAAGTGAAAATTTTGACTCTGGAAATTATTCCTCACGTGCTTCATCAATGATGTTCTCATAATCCTTAGGATTAAGAGTAAGTGGAATAAATGACTCCCGATTTACAAAATTTTGTTTTTTTCTACCCTTCATCAATTATGTTCTCATCATCCTTAGGATTACAACCAAGTCGAATTTTTGACTCTCTATTCATGGTGAACAAACTCCTTTTATATTCAACAATCTGAATAGAGTTTTTGCGTGACGAAGATGTTGATGTTGCAGAAAGAAAAACTCTGTTAACAGAAGAACCCATGAATTTCAACAAGAAGATGTTGAATGATACAAATGCACTCTCTCCCAATTACAATTCATAGCTTAAAGACTGAAAATTTCCTTCTAAAATCCCCCCCCCCCCCCCCCCAAAAAAAATCGCTAAAAGTTTTCCCTCAAAATTCCCCCCCCCCCCCCCCCCCGCCCCAAAAGTTTCGCTAAAAAATTTCCCTCCAAATATTTCGTTTGAAATATTTCCATACAAAATATTCGTCTAAAATGTATTTCAAAACATTTTAATAAAATGCTGACTTTAAATATTTCACCCTATTTTCTATTCAAAATATCCACAAAATATTCCTTTCATGCATGCCTTCTAAACTAAAATAAATTTCTTATTTAAATAATTTAAGATTAACTACGTATTATAATAAATTTTTAAAATTTATGTTCTATTTTTTTGCGGACATTGAATAAAAGTTAATATAAACCTATACTATTAACTACATGTAAATATTTTTTAATTAAAAATTTTAATCCCACATTCGTGAAACGGTAAACCAATCACACAATCTTCGCAATATAATAACAATCATTGTTTCTATTCCTCACATCACATCAAGACTTCTGGGTTTTGTTGGAGCAATTTTGTAGAGGTGTTGTGTTGGCATTGGTAATTTTGTGGAGGTGGTGCATTCGCATTGGAGACATTGCGTTGGCATTGGTAACAAGAGTTTTTCTTATTTCAAAGGTTAGTTTTCCTTCTATTTTGTCCATTTAAAGATGAATATGGGGAGAAACTGTTTTTTTTTATGTTCCAAAACTATTTTTTATGGTTTTTAGTTTTGAAAACCCTATTTTTTATATTTTATAGCGCGAAAAAAATATAAATAAATAAATTTAGGTTTTTAGGACAAAAAATTAGAGAAAAAATCTTTTTTACGGTTGTTGGGTTCCTCCACGAAACAAAAACCAAAACGATCATGCACATAAAAAAAACAATTATATTTATTCTATTTTTATTTTTTCTAAAAGTGCAACCGAAATATAGATACATATATATATTAAATCATGATTTTTTGTCTTTTAAAATAGCATTATATATTTTAATGTTTTTTTATGTTTTTTTATTTAAAGGAAAATACAGATTTCTTTTTTAAACAAAATTTTAATGTTTTTTATTTTTATTTTTTAACAAAAATAATTTAAAATTTAAAATTTAAAAAAATAAAATAAAATAAAATAAAATAAAAATAAAAATAAAATAAAATATTAATAAATTTTTAATAAATTTTTAAATTTTAAAAAAATTTTATTTTAAAAATTTTTAAATATAATAAAATTTTGCAATATTAAAAATTTTAAAATTTTAAAATTAAATTTTAAATTTTAAAATTAAATTTTGAATTTTAAAATAACATTTTAAATTTTAAAATTAAATTTTAAATTTTAAAATAAATTTTGAATTTTTATAATTATATTTTGAATTTTAAAATAAAAGCTTAAATTATTATAATTATATTTCAAATTTTAAAATTAAATTTATTAATTTTATATTTTTTTAAAAAATAGCATTAAAATTTTTTATTTCATTTTGTTTTCAACTTTAAAAAAAAAATCCTTGATATTAAAATTTGTTAAACTTTATATTTTTTTTTAATTTAAAAAATAATTTAACTTTCAAACTATTTTTTTTTAAAACTACTTTATATTAAAACAAATATAAAACAATTTTTTTTTTATAAAATGTATTAATATATATATATATATATATATATATATATATATATATATATATATAGTTTTTGAATGAAGAAATTATGTAGTTAATTTTATTTGTTTATTTTCAATTTATATGGTTTTATAAATAAATTTTGTTTTTTTAATTTATTTTATGACATTAATTTTTTATTAATTTTAAATTTATATTGGCAAAGTTTTAAAATATATATATTAATTAAGTTATGTGTTTTCTCATTAATTAATATATATGTTTATTTTTATCGGGAAAATGGCATCAAAAAATATTTCTGTGAATATTTTTGGACCTAGGGCAGCAACTGCCAATTCTAAAGTTGCAGTTGGACGCACTATGGATACTATTGGACGCAATAAGGATATTATTGCACACACTATGAATATTTGAAGAATAAAAAATGGAAATACGTAATAAAAGTCAAGCAAGTGGTCCACCAAGTTCATTAAAGCTTTTTTCTGACTAGAAGAATGCAGAGGAAATAAATAAAACCGATTTTTCATGGTATCTTGAAGACAATGAAACAGAGGATGATATACATATCTATCTGATATGTGGTATGATTGACTTAGATGAATCATATCAGGTGACGCACTATGGATACTGTTGGACACAATAAGGATATTGTTGCACACACTATGCATACTATTGAAGAATAAAAAATAGACATACGGAATAAAAGTCAAGCAAGTGGTCCACCAAGTTCATTAAAGCTTTTTTTTAACTAGAAGAATGCAGAGGAAATAAATAAAACTGATTTTTCATGGTATCTTGAAAACAATGAAACGGGGGATGATATACATATATATCTGATATGTGATATGATTTACTTAGATGAATCATATCAGGTGATGGTAAGAGTATGAGACATATGTTTGGTGTCGAATACAAATATTATTTATGTTCTTGCAAGAATTGCTAATAAACGTGGAAAGGTTAGATATCGTTTATTAAACTTCAAGTATGACACAAATGAAACATCTACAAAGTTCTCTTCAAAAATCGCAAGCAACATTGCAAATAACATTGTAAGTATGCTTATTCATATTTCTGCTATGCATTGTAAGGATCATTCAATTTTTTATAAATTATTGATCATTGACATTTTTTATTTTGTTTCATAGGATATTGTTGCACCTCTTTCAAACATGTTTGAGGGTATTTATTATATGGAGCCAAATGTTATGACTGCGATCAACACTTTCCACACAGACAAAGAAGAGGAAAGGAGAATGAAGCAAAGATCAATAGCTCGTGACATTGCAATAGTACAAAGAGTAGATCAACCAAGAGTCACTAAGGTGGGTCAATCTAGTAAACCTAAACATGTTTTTTTTGAAGATGTGGAACATGAAACTAAAAATTATGATAGAATTAGTGAGGAGGAGATTAGAACTGTTGTGCAAAAGGAGAAAATAAATCAGACACGAAAAAGAAAAATGGCCAAATATGTCTCTCTTTTACCTAATGATGAAGAGCTTGTTTATAAAAAAACTAATATGTTAACCAATAAGAAGAAGAAATAAAATTTTGTTCAACCTGTAAAAGTCATGAGCAGCAGTGAAGAACAAATTGAAAGTTTTAAAGGAACCAGAGAAATTATAACACTAGTTGTTGAGTTAGAGGATGGCATTATTAAAACAAAACAAAATGACATTCGATCTTAGTTGAGGAAGAATAAATTAATTTGTGGTGGCCAAATATTTGAGCTTAATGTCAGCCAATTTTATAGGTCGGATGAAGGACAATCTCAATATCAAATTAGAAAGGCACATCACCTACATGTATATAATCTGAAAACATTGTTCAAGTTCAATCCATATGCACATGTGGTGGATTATTTGGTTCTTGTTGATCCACGTCGGGTTCCCGACAAACAGGCATTTGACAAGACAAAATGTTTTGATTATAAATATTATGTAATTGGAAGGAACCATTCGGTAGAGGCTAAAAGAAAAATTGATTGAGGAATATCCGAATAACTATCTTTTTCAAACATTGAAATGCATCATTTACGTTGGCTTAACAGAAACATATTCAAATTTATTTGTATGGGATCATAATGCAGATAATGAGTACAGAATGAAAATGAATTTCATCCAAAGGGTCAGATTTATTCATAATGAATTCATAGAAAAATGTGGTGGGGATAAGGCACAAGTTAGTCTAACATTTCAAAATGAATGTTTAATGGAAACAGGTTATCAAATTGATGAAAAAATCAAATCAAAATATGGAAGAGTACATTCAAACATATTCAGAAGCATGGATAACATTTTTCAGTTGGAATTTAGAACTGGGGAGATATGGGAATTGATTGATGAGATTTTTGAGCGGTGGGAGAATTTTTCCATAAAAAATCAGAAGGTTAGAAAGAGTAAACCCATAATATGTACCAACAGTAAGACAGGTCCTGAAATGAAGCAACTTCCAGAGGATATGACTATCTCACCTTGGAGAATAATGCAATGACTGAATGATGAAAAACTAGTCAAATTAGTACTATCCCATGTGAATTCGGGTGAATTATTAATGGATGAAATGTGCGTGGAATTTCAAAAGTAAGTTTCTTGAATTATTTCTACTTTTCCTTTTATTATAATTTTCTTTGAAATAAAACATAATGTTTTTGGTCGAATTTGTTATACATGTCACTATATTAAAAATTTTAACTTTATCTATCCATTCAGAGGATTTATATGAAAATACAAGAACATATGGTTAAAATGTTGAATGAAGAAAATTGGGATGATGTTGTGCTCAACTACCAAGAATCAAGTTCTACAGCAACACTTAAAGATTTTTATATTGCATTCAATAAGGTATGTTGATTTATGCATTCATTTTATTCATATGTAAATTATTTTTATCTTATTACTTATACATATATATATTTTTTATGTCATTACAGATGTCGAAGAATGATGGAAATTAAGTACGAGATACTTTCAAAAACTTTAGTGAAAAAATTAAGTTGGAAAATATGAGAAAGAAGCATCTTATGAATGTTGAACTTGATCCTACTCTTAATCATTTCATTTGGAATGGGCTCGACAGTATCCAATATCAAATAATACAAGGTGATTGTGAAGACATTGCAAAACTAATACCTAAAAGGGAGTATGCCCTAGTCATTGCAGATATTCCTCATGGTTTCAATTTCCCAGACATTGAATATGATAGTGAACCATATACTTATCAATATTTTAGTAAAGTTGTTATGAGTTTTCAAGAAGTCACAACATCACTGCTTTATATATTTGTGACATTTCATTCAGACACATAGTTTGCAATGTTATTAACAACCTTCGACGGAAAAGCAAACTCGAGGATGCAACTTACCTGGTAAGACATTAAAATTGTATGTTCGATTACTGTTAAAAAAATTTATTTGTGTGAAATTTAATTGAAATTTTAGTATGTTATGTTACAGGCAGAAGTCAGGTATTGTTTCTTCCGAAGATCATCCTATTATAAATGATTGTGAGTTCATCCATGTTGAATGATGGACAAAAGAGGATAGCTATAAACATATTCTTATGAATCAAGTAGATGGGAAGAGTCATAGTCAAGTATTGGTTCATGATCTTGTTGTAAGAAAATTAACATATGAGGATAAAGATGCAAAAGGAAATATAGTTAACATTTATCAGAAACCGCAAGCAGTGATTAACTATCTTATAGATCTATGTTCAAATGAAGGATATTGGGTTTTGGATTTATTCTCGGGTTTATGTAAGTTTTATTATACAAATTTGAATTTAAATATTTTATTTTTTATTTTTTATGTATTTATCCTAATTTTCTTATTTATTTCTTTTGTGCTTGATGACTAGGTACAACACTATCATGTTGCCTACAAAAAGGAAGAAATTGCATTTCCATTGAGAAAGACCCAGTGCAATACAAATTTATTCAAAAATAATTATTTCTCTTCAATTTCTTCTAGATGCAAAGCAAGAAGTTGGTTTGAGGAAAGGGGATTTTAATGAATCACGTATGGCAAAAAAAGCAAGAGAACCTCAACCACCATTATATGGAATGATTGGAAAATGGCACTTTGGAAGATTTTCAGACATGAAAGATCCATTAGAAGATGACAATGACCAAAATGACGTAGAAAATTTTGCGGAAGAAGAAATTAATGATGCTCTAGAAGATGTTGAACATGGATTAGTTGATATTGTTGATGATCTTTAAGTTATGCCTGCAAATAAAGCTCAATTTTGAGAGCTATTAATCAGTTTTACTTGTAATGTTTAGACTTTGATATTTTATGAGGGAATCCTTATTTTTTGCAAAACCCTATCATTACTATTATTTTTTGACATAAAATTCATAAAAAGTGTTATTTTCTTAAAAAAATTTGTTAATATTTTCCCATAAAAATAGTCTATTTAACATGTCTTTTTTATCAAAAAGTCTCTAAAAGTATCTTTTTTCCATTGTATTTATACTAAAAATGTGTATTTTTTGTCATATGGTTAAAAATATTGGTTTTTTAGTGACATTTATTTGATGTGCATTGAAATATTAATTAACAATACATAAACATATAGAAATTTAAAAATTTAAAATATTGACCATTTTTTTTTTTAAATTATCTATGTGAAAAAAATGAAGATTTCATTACAAATTTTTATTTTAAAAAAATTTAAATTTTTTTTTTAAAACAAAAATACATAAATGCACTTAAAAATAAACATCTCAAGGAAGAAGAAGACATTAGAAAATGTACAGTGTCAAAATCAACCCTCCAAAAAAAAGTGGGTGATTTTGCACCACCATTATTCAAAATCGACATGAAAATCATCACATAATTTTTTTTTTTTTTTAAAAGTTAAAGTGCCAAAAACATGCTCTAAAAAAAAGTGGGGTGATTCTGCATCACCACTTTTCAAAATTGGGTGTTTTTTTTGCTACCTCAAAAAAGTAGGTACCAGTTCAGTTACCTATTTTATTGGTAACTATGTTGTGATTGGCTGAAGAGAGATTTGGCTCAGCCAATCTATGGTCAGGTGGAACGTGGTAGTCCCATCTCCAGTTTTTTTTTCACATTCGGTAATGAAGAGCTCATTCCTTTGGTATTTGGTATGCAAATTTACTAGTTTATGTATGGATTTTATTGTTTTTGTATCCATTTTATTTATGTGGTTTTTGTGTTGGTTATAAGTGTGTATTTGATCAGTGATGATGTATGGTTCTATCCATGTTTTTAGTTGTAAATTAATTCTCAATGTATCTATGGTCAAATATATTGTATTATAGCTAATGATGTAAGGGATCAATTCTTCTTACAGATTCTCATATAAGTATGAGACCCCTATGCTTAAATCTATTGTTTACACTTGTAGATTCAATGTTTGTGACATGTTTGAAAAAATGGTGGTCATGGATAGGAGGGGCCCAGATGAGTTCTTATTGATGTGATTATGTTCGTATCATTTTCCTATTATTATTTATCATCTTTTAATTTTTCATGAATTTCTAGGCAGTGACCTAGGCTTTGGGCCTGAAAAGGTTGCTTAAATCCCGAAGTTGTAGGCACGGAACTGAGCATTTGGGGCCCTAGCCACTAACATGTAGTGTTATGCCTGTGGATATAGCCTTCTATCCCTTGGAATGCAATGTTATGCATGTGCATATGGCTCAAATGGGTTCAAAATGTTAGTGTGACCCAGGGATAAGAGGCCTGAGTGGTTTGGTTACCTTCTATGAGTGTTTTGGTTGTTGTACAAGGTCTGTAGGTTGTGTTTTCTATCAATTCCACTTCTTTAAGGTCACATAGGAGGTTGAATCTCATTATAGTAGCATCTTGTGGCATGTTTTCCTCGCTTGTCTGATTATTTGGGTAGACGTGGGAAGGGGGTGTTACAAGATTGGTCTATACCCAAGTTGTCCTTGGTTCCAGAGCGTTTGTTCCAACCAAGGCTCTAAGACTAGTAACTCAACCCAAGTTGTTTCCGGGCTCTAGAGAGTTTTTCCAACAAAGGCTCCAGAACTAGTAACTCAAACCAACTAGGGCTCCAGAGCGTTTGTCCAACCAAGGCTCCAATAATAGTAACTCAACCCGCAACCATCCGTTGGGATCCAGAGCATTTTTCCAACCAAGGCTCCAGGAACTAGTAACTCAACTCACAACTAAAGGAACATGAGAACCTACCAGAAAACAAACAATGAAACTAAGCCCACAACACCATAGCTATCAAGGAAATGGCAAGGCTAGGAAAATGCATTGTCAATCTAGGAAATCCTCCATGCCAATGATAGATCATGACCAAGAAACCACATGCATACACCATTCATGCCAAAACTAGTGAGGAAAAGATACATGCAACTCAGTACCTGCAATCAAGACATGTTGTAGCTATCGATCCCAATGTCCTCTTGTTCTTTCCTGCTCTTCCTTTTCTTTCTTGCTACAAATCTCTAAGTATGCCACACCCTCCAAAAGTGCTCCAAGAAAAATCCAAGTATCCAAGAGTATGAGAGAGAGGGAGAGAACAATGAGAGATCCTAAACTCCATTGAAAAAAATTCCATGAACTGATCCTCAGAATCCTTTTTATTAATGAGGCCTCTATTTTCTTCATTTTCCTCCTCACATACAACCCGTGACCTTTCGCCTCCATTTTCTCTTATTTTCCATTATTTTCATAAATAAATGCTAATAAATTCCAATTTTCATTTCCAAAACCTTAGTCATTTCCATTTCCAATTTCCTTAGCCATAATAAGCCATATGAACAACCATACTAGGATGTTTTTTTCCCAACATTAAACTTGGAATATGTGTCCCATGACCTTGGCTATTATTTTTCCTTCATTAACTTTTATTACATGGAATTTTCACTAGGGTTGTTACAAAACCCTACCCCTTGGGGGAAGATCGTCTTTGGTGTTCAACGACACCTACATCCAACAAGACTATTGTAAGCAAAACACACTACACATGGAGCTTTATAACTTAGCTCGTTGTAGTATTTAAAATTATGAACCTGCTGAGAAGAAAACCAACATGACAACATAACATCATAATGGCATGAAACCCATACCACTTATTGGAGCTTTATAACATAGATCATGGCTATATTTAAATCCATATACATATGTACATATAACAAAACATGTACCAAAAAATTCACTCAACTAATGAATAAGGATGGATACAAAGCCCACATCTGATCCACCATCTCCCATGTAGCTTCATAGGGCCCAAAGTGCTTCCATTGCAATTTAACCTACTCGATTGCTTGATTCTAGAGCATGAGCATTTTTCTCTGCAAAATGCACTGAGGTTCTGGCTGGAATTGTCCTTCTAGCACCACCTGCAATATAGAACATTCAGTCACATGATCAACATCTTTTACATATTTCTTAAGCAATGACACATGGAAAACATCACAGACTTTCACTGTCAAAGGCAGTGCAAGTCGATAGGCTATTGGCCCAATCCTCTCAATAATCCTCAAAAGGTCCACAAAAACATGGTGCAAGCTTGGCACATGATCAAATCCACAAGGAGCTCTTCTTGGGTTTGATGCACAAGTAAACATGTTCCCAAACCTGAAAATCCTTAAACAACATGTTCTAATATGCATAACTATTTTTCCTATCCTATGTTTCTTTCAGATTCTTCTTGATCACCTGCATTTCCTATTCCATTTTTTCCAACATGTCTAGTCCAATCAACACCCTATTAGCCAGATCACTCCAACTGATAGGAGTATTGCAACTCTGCCCATCCAATGCCTCAAATGGACTCATCCTCAAGGATTCCTGATACCCATTGTTGTAAGCGAACTCTGCCAGTGGAAGATAATCTTCCCACTTTCGATGTTGATGCATCACATACATCCTCAACATATCCTCCAATATCATGTTGGCCTTCTCTGCCTGTCCATCTGTTTGTGGATGATAAGTTGTATTGAAGGCCAACATTGTGCCCAGACATGAAAACAACTCCTTCTGAAACTTGGAAGTGAACTTCGCATCCCTATCTGACACAATATTCTTTAGAAAACCATGCAATCTGACCACATCTCTGATGAACACTTGTGCTACATCACTAGCTGAGAATGTAGATTTCACTGGAATGAAGTGTGATACCTTTTTCAACTAGTCCACAACAAACATAATAGAATTGTGTTGTCTCACTATCCTCGGCAAACCTATGATAAAGTCCATGGAAATGACCTCCCATTTCCATTTTGGAATCGCAATCGACTGCTATAGACGACCTGGATGCTTACACTCTGCCTTAACCTATTGAAAATCCAAGCGCCTAGCCACAAATTTTGTTATGTCACTCTTCAAATTCGGCCAATAGTGGAACTTCTTTACTGTGGTTAATGTCTTTTGGTAGCCTAGGTGACATGAATATGGTTTTGCATGAAACTCCCTCAAGATCACCTTCTTGAGATCACTGATGTCTAGAACATATATCTCATCTCTAAACTTGACCAATCTGTCTGTTGTGAGATGATAATCAACATCTTGTACTCCTACACTTGTACCTATACCTGCACTACTACCTATACATGTACCTGTGCGACTACCTATACCTATACCAGTACCTATACCTGTAGTTGTACATGTACTATGTTGCAACCTGTGCACAATCTCCATATATCTGTCATCATGTTGACTTGCCTACAATATCCTATCATGTAAGTTTGTCCCATAGGATCTCATGGTTTCCATGTCATTCACTTGTATCTGCCTATTAAGAGCATCTGCAACCCGATTCTCTTTACCTTTAATGTACCTGATCTCGAAGTCAAACTCACTGATCATGGCCAACGATGTAGCTTGTTTGGAATTCAGATTCATCTGATCAAATAGATACCTCAATCCATTGTGATCACTCATCAATATAAATTTTCTTCCCAAAATATAATGCCTCCACATCTTCAATGTGTGTATGATCGTTGTGAACTCAAAATCATGCGTCAGATATTTTTGCTCGTGCTCATTCAATTTTCGTAACTCGTAGCATACTACTTGTCCCTCCTGCTTAAGAATTCCACCAAGTCCTCTCTTGCAAGCATATGTACATAATACAAACTCTTGGTCCAGATCTGAAATCTTTAACACTATAGCATTTTTCAACAACTGCTTAAGTTTCTCAAAATTAGCCTCACACTCCTTTGTCCATTCAAACTTCTTACCTTTCCTCTGCAATCATGTAATAGGACAAGAAATATATGATAAGTTCCTGATGAACCTCCTATAATAACATGCCAATCCCATGAAGGATCTCACCTCATCCACACTCCTGGGGGGTACCCACTCCATGATGACCCTTATATTTTCTAGATCCACTGTTATGCCCTCCTTGGAGAAAAAATGTCACAAGTAATGTACCTCAATCTCAAATAAACTACATTTGATAAGCTTAGCATACAACTGATTCTCTCTTAGAAATAAAGACACTTCTACTAGATGTTCGACATGATCTTCCTCATTTTTAGAATATTCCAATATATAATCAATGAAAACAATAGCGAACTTTTCTAGATAAGGACACAACACACAATTCATCAAGCACATAAATGTAGTTGGATCATTAGTCAAATCGAAAGGAACTACAACAAACTCATGATTCCCATACCTAGTCTGGAAATTTGTCTTGTAGATGTCTTCTTATTTGATATGTACTTGATGATATCTCGATCTTAAATCAATCTTTGAGAACAATTCTTCTCCCTTCAGTTGATCAAACAAGTCATCAATCCTCAGCAACACATACCTATTCTTGATGGTCACTTTGTTCAGCTTTCTGTAATCGATGTATAGTCTAAGAGTACCATCTTTCTTCTTATAAAACAATACCGGTGCGCCCTATGGTGATACACATGGCCTAATGTATCCCTTTTCTAGTATTTCCTTCATATGCAACTTTAACTCTACCAAATCAGGTGTTCTCATCCTGTAAGGTGTCGTATATGTTGGTGATGCCCCTAGTACCAACTCAATAGAAAATTCTACTTCCCTATGAGGTGGAAACTCTAAAATATTTATGGGAAATACATTCTAAAACTATTGTAGAACCGAGTACTAATATCCAACTTCACTATGAGAGAGAGAAAGAGAATAGTATCCAAGAGTATGAGAGAGAGAGAATAATGAGAGCTCCAAAACCACACTTAACAAGAAAACCATGAACTCATCCTCAGAAGCCTTTTTCTTAATGAGGCCTATATTTTCTTCATTTTCCTCTATTTTCCTTCATTTTCCTTCTCACATGAAACCTGTGACCTTTCACCTCCATTTTCTTCTATTTTCTATTATTTCTAGTGAAAATGGGATATTTTTTGCTTGCAATAATATTTGGGTTTCCATGTAGCTCTTGAATTGTTTCCATAATTGCAGTAGCAATTGTATTGGCTTTAAATGGATTTGATAATGCACAAAAGTGTGCATACTTGATAAGTCTATCAACTACCACCATGATGACACTCGTTCCTTCATACTTGGGTAAACCTATGATAAAATCCATTGAAACATCCTCCCAACGTTGAATTAGAATGGATAAAGGTTGTAACAAACCTAAGGTCTTAATTGACTCAACTTTATTTTGTTGGCAAACCAAAAATTCTGCCACAAACTTTTGAACATCAGATTTAAGGCTAACCCAAGAAAATTCCTTCTTAACCCCGTTGTAATTTTTTTAAAATCATGAGTGCCCTCCTAAGGGAGAGGTGTGCAATTCCAAAAGAATCTTTTGTTTGAGTTGGGAATTCTTACAAAGATATAAGCGACCTTTGTACCATAATGAATCATTTTTCTAGCTAAATGTATCATATGCACTAGAATCTTGCTGCCACATTTAAATGAGTGCCCACACTTCTTCGTCATTCTTCCATTCATCCCTTTCTTTGGTTATCCAATATAGTTGGATAATAGAAATGACACAAATGAATGCTTCCACATCCTCATCCTTTCTTGAGAGTGCATCTGCAACAACATTTTTCTTCCCCGTTTTGTAGATGATTTCAAATTCATAACCCAACATCTTTGTGACCCATTTTTTCTCTTTTGAAGATAATATTTGTTCTAAAAAGTATTTAAGACTATCATGATCCATTTTTACCTTGAAGTGTCTTCCCATTAGGTAAGGTCTCCATTTCTTAAGTGCATGTAGTATTTCCAACATTCCTTATGATAAATAGGCTTTTCTAAATACTTTCCTTTGTTTGGACGACTTTCAAAAGCAATGGGTCTTCCTTCTTGCATTAAAACAACACCAATTCCATTTCCTTAGGAATCACATTTTACAATAAAGGTTTTTGTGAAGTCTAGTGTAGCTAATACCGATGCTTGGCACATTGCCTCTTTAAGATGTTCAAAGGCCTTAATTTGTTCTGGAGTCCAAGAAAATGCATCTTTCTTCAATAATGTTGTTAGAGGTGCTTCTATTCTCCCATAATTCTTAAAAAAAAATTGATAATACCCTATCAACCAAAGAAATCCTCACAAATTCTTTATGGTTTTGGGGATTTTCCATTCCTTAATTACTTTAATTTTGTTAGGGTCTACCTTAACACCCTCATGAGATATAATATGACCCAGATATTCCACCTCCTGTACTCCAAAGAAACGTTTGGAGGTTTTTGCATAAAATTGTTTCTCCTCCAATAGTTTGAGCACCCTGTCAACATGTTGAACATGATTCTTCCAAGACTTGTTGTAGATTAGTATATCATCAAAAAATACTAACGCAATTTTCTAAGGAAGGGTTTGAAATGGAATTCATCAAACCTTTAAATGTAGAAGGTGCATTGGTAAGGCCAAAAGGCATGACCAGATATTCATAATGACCCTCGTGAGTTCTAAATGTTGTTTTTGGAATGTCTTTAGTATTCATTCTTATTTGATGATATCCTAAACGAAGATCCAACTTGGTGAAGTAAATTGCTCCATGTAATTCATCCAATAATTCATCAATGACAGGAATGGGAAATTTATCTTTAATAGTGAACTTGTTGAGCTCCCTATAATCCAGACATATGCGCCATGATACATCCTTCTTGTGCACCAATACTACTAGAGCAGAGAAAGGAATTTGACTAGGTTTAATTTTATCGGCCTCTAGCATTTCTCCAACCATATGTTTAATATCACTCTTTTGGGCATAAGGATATCTATAAGACCTGATGTTTGGAGGAACACTTCCTGGAATTAAATGAATATCATGATCATGATCATGAATAGGCGGGAGGCCTTTGGGAGTCTAAAACACCTTAGAATGATTTTCCAAGACTTTTTGGAGATCTGGGGAAATATATGATTTCTATTTTTCAACCTATAATGAGCATAATTGTGTTATTACTTCTCATTATTCTTTCTTCAGAAGCTTTTTCATGAAATTAGAGTTGATTATATTTCATGGTTTGGAGAAATAGATGATTTTGATTTTTGAACCTATAATGAGCATAATTGTGCAATTATTTCTCATTGTTATTTATTCAGAAGCTTTGTCATGAAATTAGAGTTGATTATATTTCATGGTTTCCCTACAATACCCCTTAATTCAACTTCCTTTCCTTCCCAAAAACAATTCAAGAAAAATTCTTGAAAATTAAAAGTTATAGTCCCCAAAGATTGTAACCATTGGACTCCTAGTAGTGACATCAGAACCACCCATTGGAATATAAAGCATTGGAATATTCAATACATATTCCCCCATGGTTAGAATCATATTATGGAATTTTCCAGAGAAATTTATAATTCATTCATTTGCAACCATCTCTTGACACTCTGGTGCTAGATATGTGAAGCAATTCAATTCCTTGGCTATCTTACAATAAATAAAATTATGGGTACCACCCGAATCAATAAGCACTTACCTTTTTCTTCTTGATATGTCCTTATATCTTGAGAGTTTGAGGAGTGGTAATTCCTGCCCATCCATTAAAAGATATGGACGGATTCATTTCTTCTTTCTCTAGGGTTGGTTCCTGGTGTATATACATTTCTTTCGAATTTTCTTGTTCCTTTTCTTCCTCCTCTTCACAATCTATGTAAAATAATTTATTATCAGCACACTTATGACCTTTAGTGTATTTTCTATCACAACTGTAATAAATCCCTTTTACTATTTTTTCTTCCAACTATTGTGGTGGAAACCTTGTTAGTTGTGGAAGATTAGGAGTAGCAACACTTCCATCTTTATAGTAGTGAGTGGTAGGCTTCCTTGTCACCATAATTTTGCTTTCAATTTTTCTTGATAACATGAATGCCTTCTCTAATGAATCAAGTTCCCAAAGGTGAACCTCATGTTGGATGTTATCCTTTAAAGTCCCTATGAAGACATTAATCTTATGCTCCTCTGGAATATCATTTACACTTATATTCAACTTTTGGAAGTCCTCAATGTGATCGACCATTGAACCATTTTATTTGAGATTTATCAATTATCTAAAGAAGGTGTTTCTCTTTGTATCCTCAAAATGTGCAATCATTTCCTCCATAAAAATTGACCAAGTGACATTTTTTTACGAGAGAAAAGCCATCGATACCATACAAATTGATTGGGTTCTAAATATAAAGTTGCAATGCGTACCTTTTGTATGTTTTGCACATTATGGAGATCAAAATATTACTCCATCTATATTATGCATGTTACAGGATCCTTGCCATAAAAAATCCTCATATCAATCTGTGGAATATGGTGGGTCTTCAATCCAATGATAGAGTCTATGAAATCATGATTAATAATTCTTTTTTTATCATCATGAGTTTCCTCTACTACCTTTTCGCCATTAGGAAGCTTTTCTTATAGCAACTTTGTCAAACCTTATTTTAAACCTTCCATGTATTTATTCAAATCTTATATGTTTCCTTTCAGTTTTTATTCTATACCATTGATATTAGCTTGCATGCCATTCTTCAAACCATCCATCTTAGCTTATGTTAATTTTTGTGAGAGTGAAATTTCTTGCACTTGGTCTCGTGATTTTGATATATCATGTTGCATTTCTTCCTCTTCTTCATGCATCATAGTAGAGATTTCAGGTTGCTTAGTAGGTGTTTCCATTTTCTTTCTTCATGGCATCAATTAATGATATTTGTTCCTCACTATGCCCTTTGAATCACTTCAAACTATTTTTTCAAACAAAACTTATGAAAATTTAAAAAAAAATACAAACCTTTTTATTTCTTTTGAGGAGCTTGATATTGAAACTCTTGTATCTCTGTGATTTTAGATTTTCAAGATATGAAATTTGGTCCTGTGGTAGCCCTCTGAGTCTTGTTTCTAATGCTACATGTCATACTAAATTTGGACTATTCAAGGTAAAATTATGTCCAATATCTTATGATGACTTGATTATGGATTGTTTTAGTAGAGCAAAGTTTTAAGGGATGCCATGTGTCATTGTTTAATCATTCGACTCTGAAATTGATACAGGAAAACAATAGTCTGTGAAATTTCAGCCACTTTTTACAGAATTCAAATTTGATGCCTGAAATGAAAGTTATGACATTTTACCTCAGTCTCCTGTTTGAGATAAAATTCTAGAGCCTACAAAAACCCTAACTTTCGCATATCATATCTCCGAAAATATAGTGAACAAAGATCTTAAATTTGTACACGAGGTTCACCAGTATTTCGACTCTCTTTAGTTTCAATTTCAGCTTCTGAATCTTTGTAGAGAAAATTTTATAGCTAAAATTCCAACATGACCTTCGTTGAAGAAGTGAAACCCTATAATCCAAAGCTATGATACCAAATGTTATGCAACCAGCTCACAAAATAGAAGAAAATATAGTTCAATGACTTAGAAATCATCCTCTTTGAGAGGGAAGCCTCCTTTACATTACATAAATGAAAAATCATTAGATGATTCAAATGACAAAACCTGCCTTCTATATACAGGAGTCTAAGGGGTCACAATGTAATTAGAGCTGACATAAAAATAATAATGTAAGGGCACAAAAATAACAATAGTGGGCTTATATGGGGCACAATAATAAAAATATTGGGAATACATGGGTACAAAAATAACAATAAGAGGGATACACTAAAAATAAAAATAAGGGGATACACTATTCTTATAGGTACCTAACACCCCCATGCCATATTCCAAGCATGAATGTGGGATATCATAAACCAAATCCATCAAAACCAAACAAGGGCTTCTAGAGGCCAAACCACCTCAACCCTTGATGGCAGTGTGGGTGCAGGCGCTAAGGAGAGTTTGCACACACTGTCCTCAATATATTCTTTTCACCGAGGGAATTTGTTCTAATTTCTTGTTTCAATTTCATTCATCAATTTTATGAAATTTGATGTATGAAATGCACAATAGTTTTAAAGTCCTTTTAACAATATTAATCCTCTACAATCTTTCGGAATTATTTAAACTCGATTGAAATCAATGTTAAGGAACCAATGTTCAAACCATACATTTAAACCTTTCAAAATCGAAGTTGAACACCTTTGGGAAGGAATTTCTATGCTCTTGGCATTATAGATTCAGACCTAAACTTTTTAATAAACTCTAATTTAAATGAACTCTAGTCCATACCTTCAATTAACGACCCTGCAGCTTTTAGAACGAATACCGTCGGATTCCACAGATCTTTATCAAATGGCCATCGCATTATATCGACCACAAAACTTTAATCGACCACAAAACTTTAACAAACAAACGCTATGCGAAATAAGCGGTATATTGGTGATGACATGGTGTAATTGTATTGGATCGCATCACATTTGATGAAACTGCTTCTGGGCTTAAGTGCCATGCGAAACCCGCGGTTTCGCTCCCCAAAACCGCTTCACTTGAAAACTCCCAACTCAACCTTGTTTAGAGTCAGACTTTCACGGGATTCAGGTTTAATATTAATCACACTTGGGGCCTCCACTTCCATGGTGAACTCAACAAGCACAGATCCTTTTTCGCAATTCAACCTCAGCCAACATAAACAGAACTTGTCAAATTCCCCTGATCCTTTACGCAGAGGTCAATACATGTATTTTTCTGAGGATTGTCCAACCTCTATATAGAACTAATATGCATTCAAATCACGTTCAACTGGACACAAAAAGTATCCAACACGACCAGAATTTTGAAGGTATGAACACCTTCTTTGCCTCTGTAACTCAACAAACAAGGGTCGATTTCAGTCGATTTCAACCAGGGAACTGGGTTCGTTTATTTCGGGGTTTATGCAGAATGTAATTATATTTAAATAAATAGAGGTTACTATAGCTACGCTCGACCAATAGAATCAGACTCTTCAACCTCCTCCAAATTTTCTACATAGCATAAATACTCATTCAATTCATACACCAAGAACATGAGTTCAATTACATTCAGAGAGTAGTAAGGAAATTTTCACACATAAACGGATTTCTTCCGATTTATACATAGAGATTCCAAGGTTGAAGGAATGAATCCTTCAGGAAATTTCCCAATGACGCACAGATAACCAATAAGTCTACTAATTTATTAATCAGAGAGCAAAACCTCTCGATTCAATCTTCCACTGCAAAAATCCCCCCTTCCTCTGTTTTAGAGGTTACATTTATAAGTTTTTTTTCATGACTGTTCGGTTCCTTCTTGAGGACTAGTTCTCCTATTTTAGACAAAATCTTAGTTTCTTAATATCTCCCTAATCCTATAAACTGAAGCTACATAAAATAACATGAATCCACTGTTCAACTTCCTTAATTATTAAACTAGTCCTATCTATTCTAAGTGTAACTGACAACTAAGGTATTGACACCTTTGCTGGTACATTTCTTTGAACTTCTCGAGCCCTTCTAGTCACAACATGTGAAAAACTCTTCACATTGCTGACTAGACTCTAATGCCCCTGCATCAGACTCCTGAGGGCAAATTTTTTCATGGGCTCCTGTCCATGAGCTCCTTCACAGAACTACCCAGCTTCCGCAACATAATTTCCGTCATCCAAGTAGCATCTTCATCTGGCTGATCCTTCCACTTAATCAAATACTAGAAATATTCTTGTCCTCTAGTCCTCTTAAACACCTTCTTGTCTGAGATCTTCTCTGGCTGTAATGGTTGTGTTGTAGGTAATTGTTTTACCCACTCAATCTGCTCTCTATCTTCATCTGTGCCACCATCTTCATACCTGTATAAATATGCAACATTAAATATTGGAGATATCCCAACATCAGGAGGAAATTCAATATCATAAGCATTAGCAGAAAATTTTCTCAATATCTTGCATGGTCCTATCTTTTTGAACTTCAACTTGTTATACTTCTTCTTTGGAAATCTTTCTTTCTTCAAGTGTGGCAAAACCAAATCACCAACTTCAAAATTAACTTCTCTTATGCTCAAATATGCTTTTCCTTTGTACTTTATGATGCTACCTTGTAACTGTTGTTTTACATGTACATGTATTTCTTGTATCTCTGAAGCAAACTCTTCTCCATCAGCACTCCTCATTTCTGCTTTTCCCAAGTTCCTTAGCTCAGATACTCCCCTTGGGTGCATGCCATAAACTATATGGAATGGACTTTGTCCTGTACTTCTGTTAGGTGAATCATTGTATGCATACTCTGCTTGTGGTAAAATATGATCCCACTGCTTAGGATGTTCTCCTGCAAGACTTCTCAAAATATTTCCCAAACTTATGTTCACTACTTCAGTCTGCCCATCAGTCTGGGGATGATGAGCTGAGCTGAAACTCGGATTAGTACCAAGATTCTTCCACATTGTTCTCCAAAAATGACCAACAAATCTAGTATCTCTATCAGAAACAATACTTTTAGGCAACCCATTTAATCTAACAACTTCTTTGAAAAACAAATTGGCAATATGAGTGGCATCACTGGTTTCATAACATGGAATAAAATGTGCCATCTTTGAAAATATGTCAACTACAACAAAAATTGCATCATTTCCCCTCTATGTATTAGGCAATCCTAAAACAAAATCCATACTTACCATATCCCAAGGTCTGTCTGGAATAGGCAATGGAATGTACAAGCCTGCATTTTGGCTCCTCCTTTTCGCATACTGGAAAATTTGACAATTCTTCACGTACTTTTCAACTTCAGATCTCATCCTTGGCCAATAATAAAAATGATTCAGCTGCTCATAAGTTTTATCAGTACCAAAATGTCCAGCAAGTCCACCACTATGCTTCTCTCTGATTAAATTCTCCCTCGTGGAACAATTTGGTATACACAATTGATTTCTTCTGAACAATAAACCCTCTTGCAAGAAATAATCCAGCCACTGACTTCTGTCTATCAAAACAGGGTTACAACATGCTTCAAATGCTTCTTTGAAATCTAAATCCGATTTATAGAGCTCTTTAAGAAAATCAAAACCTACCACTTCAAATTGGCTTTCTTGAACAAGCATGTTTTTCCTACTCAAAGCATCGGCTACCTTATTTGCTTGGCCACTTATATGCTTCAAAACAAAGTTAAAACTTTGGAGATATTCAACCCATTTGGCATGTTTGTGATTCAATTTATGCTACTACATAATATACTGTAAAGCATGATTATCTGAGTATAGCACAAATTCTTTAAACATTAAATAATGTCTCCACTTATTCAATGACTGCACAATTGCATAAAATTCCTTTTCATAAGAAGAGTACTTCCTTCTTGTCTCATTCAGCTTCTCACTGAAATATGCTATAGGCTATCTTCTTGACTCAATACAGCTCCAATAGCTTCCCCACTGGCATCACACTTCACTTGAAAAGTCTTATTAAAAATCAGGCAAAACTAAAACAGGTTTCTCAGTTATTTTCTATTTCAAAAGCTGAAAATTCCTTTCAGCTTCAGCAGTCCAATTGAATGGTTATTTTTCCTTCTTTATAGTTTCAATGATAGGTGCATTAATCTTGCTAAAATTCCTTATGAATTTTCTATAAACACTAGCAAGTCCATGGAAACTTCTTACCTCAAAAACACTTTTTGGTGAAGGCCACTCCACAATTGCTTTGACCTTTTCTGGGTCCATCTTTAATCCCTCAGCAAAAACAACAAAACCTACATATACCAGTTCTTCCTTCATGAATGAACATTTCTTTAAATTTATCAGCAACTTCTCTTGATGTAATTTCTTTAAGACATAATTAAGATGCCTTAAATGTTCCTCCTTTGTTTTGTTGTAAATTAGTATGTCATCCAGATATACTATTGCAAATTTACCAATAAAGTCCCTTAATACTTGATTCATGAGCCTCATAAAAGTACTAGGTGTGTTTGATAAACAAAAAGGCATTACCAACCACTCATACAATCCCTCATTTGTCTTAAAGGTTGTTTTCCATTCGTCACCTTCCCTTATCCTAATCTGATGATATCCACTTTTCAAATCCAATTTTGAAAAATATCTTGCTCCACTCAAACAGTCCATTAAATCTTCAATTCTAGGCAAAGGAAATCTATACATGATTGTTATCTTGTTGATTGCTCTTGAATCAGTGCACATTCTCCAACCTCCATCTTTCCTTGGAATCAACACTATAGGTACTGCACACGGACTTAAGCTTTCTCTGATCAAACCTTTGTCAACCAATTCTTGCACTTGCTTTCTGATTTCTTCATTCTTTGTGGGAGTCATTCTGTAGGCTGCTTTGTTTGGCAGATTTGATCCTGGAATCAAATCTATCTGATGGCTGATTTTTCTTACAGGTGGTAATTCATCAAGAAAATCATCCACAACAATATCACAATAATTGTCCAACATTTCTTGAATTTCAATTGCCAAATCAGATATTTTTGTAGAAGTAAGCACTATATTAGGTTTGAAAACTAAAGAAAATTTTACCTCTTCATCTTCAATTTGTTGTTAGTACTCTTTCCCACTCAGTAATAAAGTCTTTGGATCAGACTTTTTTCTTGATGTTTCTCCTTCCTCCATAGGTATCAATGTTTGATGCACTCCATCCTTGAAAAAATTGTAAGTGTTCCTCTTACCATCATGTACTGCTGCTCTGTCATACTACCAAGGTCTACCCAGCAGTATGTGACACACATCCATAGGCATCACATCACACATGATCTTGTCCTTGTAGCTTCCCATCTGCAATTCTATTTCACATTGCTCTTTCAAAATTAGCTGGTGTCCTTTTTGAAGCCATGACACCTTGCAGGGTGTTGGATGTTCCCTTGTCTTCAATTTCAGCTTCTCTATCACCTCAGTAGAGACCAAATTGTCTATGTTGCCACTATTAATGACCAATTGACAGCATTTCCCTTGGACTTTGCACACACTTCTGAACAAAGTCTTCCTCTGTGCTGGTTTAGCAACTTCTTTTGTTTGCTTCAACAAAACCTTGTTGACCACCAAAGACTCTCCTTTCTCTGGCAGAATTTCTCCCTCTGTTTCAGACAACTTTGCTTCTTCTTCTCCAGTCTGGGCAACAATTGCAATTCTCTGACTTGTACCCACATTCTTTGGGCATTCATAGGCTCTATGTCCCAATTTGTTACATCTATAACATCTCACTTATCTTCCTCTGTTCCTGCCTCCTCTTCCTCTGTAGGAACTCCTTTTTCCCCTTGCATCACCTTCTTTGGATGCATACTGAGGTGATTTGTTGCTAGCTCCATCTCTTGGTGCTGTAGATCTTCCTCTACCACCTTGAATTCCATTACCTCGGAAAGTACCTCTTCCTTTGGCAGACTGCTTTCTTAGGATTTTTTCTTCAGCTTTTAAGGCCATTTGATAAGCCTCTTCTATTGTCTTAGGAGACAAAATACCTATCTCATCCTGTATCTCCAATTTGAGACCATTTACATACCTGGCAACCTTCTCTGCTGTGTCCTGGATTTGTCCAGCTCTTATACTTACTTTATAAAACTCTTCTGTGTATTCTTTCACTATCATCAATCTCTGTCTAAGATTCTGCATTTGTCTAAATAATATAAGCTGATAATCATTAGGCAAAAACTTACCTCTCAGCTTTGCCACCATTCTGTTCCAATTCTTGATTGGTTGTTTACCAGCTCTCCTTCTCTCTGCTTGCACTCCATCCCACCAAAGTGCTGCATGTCCCTTCAACCTTGTCACTGCAAACTTAACTCTCTTGTCTTCACCCATCTCTTCATAGTCAAAGCATTTATTCATCTCATTGATCCAATCTATCAATTCCTTTGGATTCAATCCTCCTGCAAAGCTTGACACTTCAAGTCTAGGCTTGGATGTAGACCCCAGAACTAATTTAAGGAGTCTCATCTTAGGAGTAATCTCAACATTCTCTCCTACCTCTTCTTCAGTTTCAGGTTCACTGACATCCTCAAGATCTCTCGGGTGTCCTATTTCAATTGCTTCCAATCTGGCTTGGATCTGCTGCATGGTCTCCAATACTTCTGCATTAGCAATTGACCTACCTCTTCTTCTACCAGCAGCACCTCTACAAATTCGGACAGCCATGCTGGATTTCTTCTTCTAGCTTTTTGGAAGTCGGCTCAATCTCTGCAAAAATGCCCTGAAGTCTGCTTTGATACCACAAATGATGGCAGTGTGGGTGTAGGCGCTAAGGAGAGCTTGTACACACTATCCTCAATATATTATTTTCACCGAGGGAATCTGTTCTAATTTCTTGTTTCAATTTCATTCATCAATTTTATGAAATTTGATGTATGAAATGCACAATAGTTTTAAAGTCCTTTTAACAATATTAATCCTCTACAATATTTCGGAATTATTTAAACTCGATTGAAATCAATGTTAAGGAACCAATGTTCAAACCATACATTTAAACCTTTCAAAATCGAATTTGAACACCTTTGGGAAGGCATTTGTATGCTCTTGGCATTATAGATTCGGACCTCAAATTTTTCATAAACTCTAATTTAAATGAACTCTGGTCCATACCTTCTATTAACGACCCCACAGCTTTTAGAATGAAAACCGTCGGATTCCACGGATCTTTATCAGATGGCCATCACATTATATTGACCACAGAACTTTAACACACAAACGCTATGTGAAATAAGCGATATCTTGGTGATGACGTGGTGTAATCATATTGGATCGCATCACATTTGATGAAACTGCTTCTGGGCTTAAGTGTCGTGTGAAACCCTTGGTTTCGCTCCCCAAAACTGCTTCACTTGCAAACTTCCAACTCGGCCTTGTTTAGAGTCAGACTTTCACGGGATTCAGGTTTAATATTAATCGCACTTGGGGCCTCCACTTCCACGGTGAACTCAACAACCACAGATCCTTTGTCGCAATTCAACCTTTGCCAACATAAACAGAACTTGTCAGATTCCCTTAATCCTTTCGCAGAGGTCAATACATGTATTTTTCTGAGGACTGTCCAACCTCTATATAGAATTAATATGCATTCAAATCACGTTCAATTGGACACAAAACGTATCCAACACGACTGGAATTTCAAAGGTAAGAACACCTTCTTTGCCTCTGTAACTCAACAAACAAGGGTCGATTTCAGTCAATTTCAACCAGGGAACTGGGTTCGATTCTTCTGGGGTTTATGCAAAATGTAACTATATTTAAATAAACAGAGGTTACTATAGCTACGCTCGACCAACAGAATCAGACTCTTTGACATCCTCCAAATTTTCTACACAGCATAAATACTCATTCAATTCATACACCGAGAACATGAATTCAATTACATTTAGAGAGTAGTAAGGAAATTTTCACACAAAAACAGATTTTTTCTGATTTATACATAGAGATTCCAAGGTCGAAGGAATGAATCCTTCGGGATATTTTCCAATGATGCACAGATAACCAATAAGTCTACTAATTTATTAATTAGAGAGCAAAACCTCTCGATTCAATCTTCCACTGCAAAAATCCCCCCTTCCTCTATTTCAGAGGTTACATTTATAAGTTTTTTTTTTCATGACTGTTCGATTCCTTCTTGAGGACCATTTCTCCTATTTTAGACAAAATCTTATTTTCCTAATATCTCCCTAATCCTATAAATTGAAGCTGCATAAACTAACATGAATCCACTGTTCAACTTCCTTAATTATTAAACTAGTCCTATCTATTCTAAGTGTAACTGACAACTAATGTATTGACACCTTTGCTGGTACATTTCTTTGAACTTCTCGAACCCTTCTAGTCACAACATGTGAACAACTCTTCACATTGATGACTAGACTCTAATGCCCCTGCATCAACCCTCAACTGGTGATTCCACCTCATGGTTGAACATCACAACCATCACTAGATTGGTCTCTACCCAAGCTGCCCAGGGCTCCAGATCGTTTTTTCCAACCAAGACTCCAGGACTAGTAACTCAACCCTAGTTGCTTCCGGGCTCCAGAGAGTTTGTCCAACCAAGGATCCAGGACTCGTAATACAACACACCTAGAGATCCAAATTGTTTTTCCAACCAAGGCTCCAAGAATAGTAACTCAACCCAAAACTTTCTGTCGGGCTCCAGAGCGTTTTTCCAACCAAGGCTCCAGGAACTAGTAATTCAACCCATAGCTAAAGGAACATGAGAACTAACCAGAAAACAAAAAATTAAACTGAGCCCACAACACCATGTCTATCTAGGAAATGGAAATGCTAGGAAAATCCACTGTCAATCCACGTAATTCTCCATGCCAATGACATATCATGACTAAGAAACCACGTGCATACACCATGCAGGCCAAAAATAGTGAGGAAAACATACATGCAACTTGGTACCTGCAATCAAGACTCATTGTAGCTGCTAATCTCGATGTCCTCTTGCGCTTTCCTACTCTTCCTTTGCCTTCTTTCTCCAAATCTCCATGTATGTCACACCCTCCAAGAGTGCTCCAAGAAAACTCCAAGTATCCAAGGGTATGAGAGAGAGAGAGAGAGAGAATATTGAGAGCTCCAAAACTGTACTGAACAAAAAATCCATGAATTGATCCTCATAAGCCTTTTTTTAATGAGGCATCTATTTTCTTCATTTTCCTCTATTTTCCTTCATTTTCCTTCTCACATGAAACTTGTGACCTTTCACCTTCATTTTCTCATATTTTCCGTTATTTTCATAAATAAGTGTCAATAAATGCCACTTTTCCTTTCCAAAGCCTTAGCCATTTTCTTTATCAATTTCCTTAGCCATAATAAACCATATGAATACCCATACTAGGTTTTTTCCCAATATTCAGCTTGGAATAAGTGTCCCATGACCTTGGTTATTATTTTTCTTTCATTAACTTTTATTACATGGAATTTTTACCAAATTTGTTACAAAAACATTAAGAATTAATAACTTCCATGGTTGCAAGAGGCTCTGCAAATTCGAATTCCACTACTCTTTATACAAATATATATTTTGGATATATCCATCATCCATTTGTTACCTAGACTCATAATATTACAATGACATATTACACATAGATTTGAAAATGCATGGATGAAAACATATGGATCTTAAAAGGTCTTCACTATTACTCAAAATACATGAACTCAAAACACACCACATAATAAAGTGTAGCTCATGTTATTATTTTCCAATCATACTTCTCTCTATCACATGAGTCGGTATATATATAGAGAATATCTTATCCTCACCATATCAAGATCTAAAAACGCTATTTCCATGTCAATCTACTTTGCCAAACCACTAACTTCACCATATCAAACTACTAACTATTTATGATTTATTTCTTGACCATGTCTATTGATGAACTTAATAATTTATTTCATGTGAATTTGGTTTTACTTTTGATTGTGTTTTACTTTGTCTTTTACCAAAACTATTTCTTCGCTTATCCATAGTTTAACATTGGGAATTCAATTTTTGTTAATTTTTATTATTATTTAAATTTATTTCTTTGTTAGGTGATTGGTTGAGGTCTTATTATGGGTGTTGTTTAGTAGCTTCCATTTTTCTATTAGTTGCTAATTTCTTTGTTTTTAGTTTTATTTATTTTTTATTTAACTTTCTTTTTTTCTTTTTTTTTCTATTATTTTTATTTTCGTGAATTAGAGTGTTTTCTCCTTATTTTCAATTTAAGATGACAAATTTATAAGAGGAAAAAAATAAAATTACAAAAAAAAAAACAAACCAACAAACAAAATTTTTCCAATATATATTTTTAAATTTTAGTTTTATTACTTTCAAATTTGATTTACACTTTTTATTGTCCTTTTCTATGTTTTTTTTTTTCTATTTTCAATTCCAATTCCATTAGTCATAGTTATTTTTTTCTTGTTAATTTTTAATTTGACTTTATTTTTTTCTCTTCACCTTTCTATAATTTTCTTTCCATAGAAGACACAACTATACAATAAAACGTCCATTTCAATGAATATAATTAAATTAGTGAAAATGAGAAATTAACAAGTGCTACTTAGTAGCTAGTAATAATTAAATTAGTGAAATTGAGAAATTAACAAGTGTTACTTAGTAGCTAGTATTGCCTCTTAGCTTAAATTTAGCTAGTTGGAGTCCACTTAGTTAAAATATAGCTAATTGGAATATGAACTCGTGATAGGATCCGAAATGATCAATTAAACCCTTCATTAAAAAAAAAAAAAATGAAAGTGAAAATGTTGTGTTAAAATATTTATTTTTGGTGAGCCTCTTTTGCACAACCAAATGCCTCCTACAAATTTCATGAGAATTGTACATGATTAATATAGAGTTAAATGCAAATGATTTTATGGCCATGAAGACATGGGATGATATATAATTTTTTATTTAGTATTAAATTAATTTTTAAATTAAATTGTAAAGACAAGCTAATTAATATTTATGAAGATATCATAATAAAAATTGTTTTACTATTAATTTAACAACTAAATTATGACTAGAAAAATTATATAAAGTAAATCACTAGCAATTATAGATGGATATCAAAACACTTAGTTTCCTCGTAAAAAAAAACATTAAAAAAAATTTAATTATTAAAATAAATAAAATATATTATTAGCCAGTTTTCAAATCTTTTCTAAATATTATATTGTTGTGTATGATTTTTGATTTAATATTAAGATGGATGAATTTCACAAAGTCACTTTAAATAAAACCAAGAATAAATTTGCAGCAGATTAACAAAATTCACACATCAACTTTTTACATGGAGACACTTTAAATAAAACCAACAGTAAATTAAATCACTTTGACAAAATTCACACATCAACTTTTTACATGGTAATTGAGACCAATCTTCTACTTTTGGTTTGAGGAAGGAACAAAAAACAACTTTAACAAACCAATAAAAGTCTAGCAATCTCCAACTACTTGAAGCACAATATGGAACTTCAAAGTGAGATCCAAATCCTTTTCAAATCCTTTGACCTACGAGAACAAAATACATTAATCACAGACACAAGAAAGGCTAAAAAATGTAATAAAAAAACTTCTTGAATTCAAGAAGATTGATTTCTTGAATTCTTGAATTCAATTCCTTGTTATAAGATCAATTTATTGAATTCTAGATATATTTGGAGGCATAAATTATAAAAATTATGCATAAATAAAACAAATTCAACAAAATTAGGAACAAATGCTCACTAGATCCTAAAAATTAGTAATTATACATCAATAAAACTTTCTTAATAAAATTAGGAAAGAAATTCTAAAAACTAATCAATAATTATCATAATAGTTAATAATTATAAAAGTTATGATTATCATAAGAGTTAATAACTATAAAAGATATATGCAAAGAAGAAAAAAAATAGAAAAAGACACATACACACACACATATATATATCAATTTCATTTTCCTGACTTATAGTTTTTCTCCATATTTTCAATTTAAGATACCAAAAACATATTTTAATAAATTTAATTTCATATATATATATGGCATATTTATTAAAGTGTATATAGGTAAATATAAACAATATTAGCTAATCATATTTCTTTAGTGATGAAATTTTTATGTCTTTATTGATTTTTAGTTTAATTAAACTATATTTAAGCTAATCCCTAGGTACTAGCTGCTATGTAGCCCTTATTTGTATGGGTGATATGCAATTTCTATTTGATTTTGAGAGTATTTATGTAGTTTTTTAGTGTTATTAGAATGGTAATAAATTTAGCTTTTTATAAAAATAGATATAATTATTAGTTTGATTAGAAAACAGATAAATTTCCTTGTTGGACACAAAACGTCAAATGCCTGGTTACCAAGGTTGTGATTTGTTTGATATATTTCTAAGTTAATATGAATACTATTAGATCTTTTCTTTTGAAGTATTAAAGTGTTATGGTGCCAAGAGAGCTCCATTATTCTTACTTATCACAAGATTATGATTTTTTTCAAAATGTATGACCTATATATTATTATTATTATTTGAAATGTTAGAATTATCTCAAATTTACATTTAGAAGTGGGTTCAAACTTGTTTTATTTATTTATAATCTCATCCACTCCAAGTCATTATGCTTGATTGTTCCTCTTCACAATATGTTATATTTAATGGATTTGACCAAGCTACTTGCAAATTTTCCAAAAAATCATTCACCGTGCTTTGTAAAATATTTGAAATTACATAAACAATGATGGTACATAATTACACCAATTTAATCTTTATGAAGTAATATAAAACATGTATTTCTATAATGTTATTTGGTTGAGCCATATTTTATATTCCACTTATAACTAAAAATTTCCATAGACATAACAAAAAAGGTATATTAACAAACAAATTCTTTATATTCACAATGAAAAATTAGCAAAAACACATAAACCATCCTAAAAATAAATATCAAACAACATCATAGAATGACACTTTTAAAATAAAAATCTAATCAAATTTTTGTTTTTAAAGAATTGAATCACTTCTAGTTAAGTTATTTTAGCTTCTTCCATTCAATGTTTCATACTAATTAACTAGAAAGCCATACAATCCACTCTCACCCAATCTAGTGCATATATTTGTTTTTAAAGAACTGAATCAATTCTAGTTAAGCCATGTTTAGCTTCTTCCATTCAATGTTTTATATTAATTAAATGTTATTTAATATTAGCATAAACTTTTTATTGTTTTATTATTGTTAATAATATAAATTTTAAAATAATAAATTTATAAGATAGAGATTAATTGATTTGTATAAAGTTTAATTCTTATATATAAGTAATTTGAGTTTCAAAGAAAACTAAAAGATATACTTATTATAGAATAAATTAAAAACTATATAAGTGATCTTCCACACAACTCAAATGCATTAAAAAAACTCACAAATTATATTATTTAAAATTTAAGATATTCAATTTCTATCACTTTTCTTAAAAATTTTGATTATAAAAATTTTACCATGTAATCTTTCATCGGGCTGGTACAACAACCTAGTATAAAAACAAAAAAAAACAAAAAAGTACATTGCGCATATATAAAATTTCACATTGTTGTTTTGAATCCTATTGAGTCTTTATCTTCTGTCAAAATAAATCGATATGATGTTTAATCAGAAACAAAAATGAGTTGGCAATTTGCATGCTAGAAACATGTTTAACTAGTGTAATATATTAAATCAACAAAGTTTATCTATGACTTATAGAAACCAAATAAAATATGAATCAGTTCTCGTTATTTTTTTTGGTAATTCCAAAATCTCACTTAAATTGTCTTGCAAGTTACAATAAAGAAATGGAAAACTCCCATGCTGAATTATGATTTATGTGAATTATAGATCCAAAAGCCTCATAGTTTGCACTCGTTATGGTCTTCAGTGCAGGTGACTATTCTCTTGCTTTCTCCATTAAAATATCATTTCATCAATAAATACACTCTTAGTTTTTGGTAGAAAATAAATAAATATATAAGCATGACACAAATCCAGGATGTAAACAATAACAAAAAAATCCAGTACTTCAAAGAACATAAAAGACAGAATCATTGTGCAACCGAAAACGTGGAAAGAAATTTAACAGACACTTATAAACGTGAAAAGAAATTGAACACACAGTTATGGCGGGTAGAGTTGAGCGTGTTTTAAGTGTGAATATTTCATTTGGCACCAACCCATCGAAGAGGACCCCATGACCACCCATATTGAGCCACAAATAAACAGATGGATGCTATCAACAATGTTAGAACAACAAACACTAAAGGATAAAAGAGATAAATAAATAAAAACTTATTAATAGATTAATTTTTTGAATTTATGAATTCAATTTTTGATAAGATTAATTTCTTGAATTGTTGATTGATATATTTGGAAGTAAAAATTATAAAAATATGCTTAAAAAAACAATAAAAAAATTTTAATAAAATTAAGAAAGAAATGTTTACAAAATTCCTAATAAAATTATATATATATATATATATATATATATATATATATATATATATATATATATAATTATTCATTTTTAAAAAATAGAAAAAGATAAAAAATAATAATAATAAAATTAGAAAAGAATTATTGGAATTTTTTTTTTAATATTTTTGCTTTTTAAAATTTGTCATCTTAAAATGAAAATTTGGAAAATAAACTATAATTCATGAGAAAAAAAAAAAAAAATCGAAAGGTTACATAAAAAGAAATAAAACTAAAAAAAAAGGTTCGTAACTAATAAAAATGGAAGTTACTAAAGAATCCACAATAAGACATCAACCAATCACTTTACAAATAAATAAATTTAAATAATTAAAAAATATATATATAACAAAAAATTAATTCCTAAGGTTAAGCTTAAACTACATAACTTTTTGGTTAAAGACAAACTAATAGATAATCGAAGACAAAATTGAATATGTAATACCATCCCTGCAACAGGTATAATAATTATCTTATATATACACATCTCATTTTTCATTCTACTAAAATCTTAAAGACCTTGTCATTATTGTTTACACTCAGATATTAGAGATTTAGAAAATAATAACTTGTGAAATTAAAATTAACAATCTCAATAATCTTTTTATTTATTTTAAATTATTATTCAATTTTTAAATTTCAATTAATCATTATTTTCTTATTATTTTCTAGGACTCTAATAAAAAATTAGAAATTTTCACAATAATGACTATCCCCAAGTGCATTAGCATCCTATGCAGTGACAAGTAGAAATTTAGTAGTTATTAGTCATAATAGTCCTAATTTAATTAATGTACGGTGAGTAACCTTGTTATCAAACTAATTTTGGATGGAATAAATGAAGTATTTAAGCGACTCTGAGATGAGATGGGATGATTTGGATGAGAACTTCTCTTCTCGTGTGTCATTGTTTATTTTTAGTCAATAATTATTATTCATTTTATATGGTGATGGATTTCATTTTTAATTTCACAATAAACATGGAATAATTTAATAAAGCATGTAATCAGAAACGATGAAGGCATAATATTTGATTGGTGTTACAGTGAGTTTTAGAGTTTTTTTTTAAGCTAATTGTATTTTTATAATCTCTTTTTTAGACAATTAACAAGTTTTTATGTAAGTTATAGTTTTAACACATTTTTTATTTTCTTTTTTTTTTGGGCAACCACAATGTAGATGAAATTTTAGTTGTCTTTTAAATTTTAAAATGCAAATTATTTTAAAATGTTTTTTTTACAAAATGCCAAAATTTTAAGAGGAGCATTTTGTATTTAAGTTTAATGATACACAAGTTTTAACATGTTTTTAGTTTTTGTTCATAAACATTAATTATATTTTTACCATAATAACATTGAAATGAATACAAATTCTATAGTGGTATTACCTTAATTTTGATAATGGTATTATCTTAATTTTTTATTTCTTATTGTAAGTCTAGCGATATACAAAATTTTTAAACATATTTTTCCAATTTTTTAGAGTTGCAAAATATCTTATTTTTTAGATATTAACTTCTTACCATGTTAATAGTGAAACAACACAAACTTCACATTGGTATTACCTTTTTTACATATCAAATTTTTACCATAATAATATTGAAACAACAAAAACTTGAAATTGGAATTATCTTAATTTTTTATTTTGTATTGAAAGCCCTACAAATTTCAAAATGCATGTCTATGCAATGTCCACATAAATGGCTTAATTTTTGTGCATGACTTTCTACCATAATTTTTTACATATTTGAAAATGCATGTTTGTGCACTCTCTTCCACATAAATGGATTATTTGTGTGCATGACCCTCAATTAGCTTTTACCATAATAATACTAAAACCACAATGACTTCTATCAGACCAGGAGGTAACTCCGCAAAAGTGAAGATGCATTAGATGGAGATTGTGTGTGTACTTATACATGGAGGTGAGACTATTGGGATTCACTTCCCAATGTCTCTTGACCTTCCTTATTTACTAAATTATAATAATATACAATCTCACCCAATCCCTTAGGATTAGGTGTCAACATTCCCCCCTTTAATCTAAAGGGATGTTGGTGAGTCCAAGCATCGTTCTAAACTTTTCAAACTTTTCTCTTCCAAGTGCTTTGGTGAATATGTTTGTGGTCTGCTCATTTATGGAATAATGACATAGATGGATAGTTTTGGCCTCAACATGATGTCGAATCAGATGGTATTTTGTATTTATGTGCTTTGTTCGATCATGGAAATTTGGGTTCTTGGCCAACTTTATTGCAGAAGTGTTGTCAATCATGAGTGGTGTTGAATTCATTTGTTTCATCTGCAAATATTCTATGATTTTCCTGAGCCACACAATTTCCTCTGTTGCTTCAGCTACTGCCACATATTCTGCCTCGGTTGTGGAATCTAATGGAACTGACTATTTGCGTGATCTCCATGAGACAGCTCCTGATCCAAGACTCATGGTATAACCTAAAGTAGACACAACATTTTCTTTTTCCCCATCAAAGTCCGAATCAAAGTATCTGATCAAGTTGAAATTGCATGCCTGTGTATATTTGAGTCCAAAGTCTTGAGTCCCCTTCAAATACTTTAGAACTCTTTTTGCAGTAGACCAATGTCCTTAACAAGAATTTTGCATAAACCTAGAGAGGATTCCAACATCAACTGAGATGTTTGGTCTGGTGGTAGTCAGATAGATAAGACTTCCTATAAGATGTCTATACTTTGTTGCATCCTCGAATTCCTTCCCTTCAATGGATGTGAGCTTCAAGTTTTGTTCCATTGGAGTGGTTAAGGGATTGCATTCATCCATGCCAAACTTGTTCAAAAGTTCTCTAAAGTACTTATTTTGAGAAAGAAATATAAATTTAGGATTTTGAGTTACTTCAATACCCAGATAGTAATGAACATAGCCCAAATCAGTCATTTCAAAACCTTTCTTCAATTATTTATTTATGGATGCAATATAACTCTCATTGTTCCCTATCATCAAAAGATCATCTACATACACCACAAGATATACAACTGTTTTTCCAACTTTCTTAACAAACAAAGTTGTATCATCAAGATCAAAAGGTTTGAAGTCAAGTTTTAGAAGATGCTCAGTAAATTTCTCATACCAAGCTCATGGTGCTTGCTTGAGGCCATACAAAGATTTTATAAGTTTGCATACTTTGTGTTCTTGGCCCTTCATAAAAAATCCTTCTGCCTAGGACATAAAAACTTTCTCCTTTAGATATTCATTCAAAAAGGCGGTTTTTACATCCATCTGATGGAATTTCCATCCCTTCTGAGTTGCTAGGGAAAAGAGTATCTGGATGGTGGCCCATTTTGCTTTGGGGGCAAAAGTTTCTTCATAATCGACCCCTTCTTCCTATGCAAAATCTTTTTCCACAAGTCTGGCTTTGTGCTTTTCAAGTGAGCCATCTACTTTGTACTTGTTCTTGTAGACCCACTTACATCCAATTGGTTTGATTCCCAAAGGAGGATCAGCCAGCTTCCAAGTGCCATTCTTTATCAAGGCATCATACTCCTTTTGCATCGCTTCATTCCATTCAACATGAGAAGCGACTTCTTTGAAGGAAGTTGGTTCATGATCTGTAGACAAATTCAATTCACATATATAAGCAATATCCATATCAACATGTGAATCAGAATTATCTATGTCACCTTCGTTTTGTCTGGTGGAACTTCTTGTTCCTGTCTTTCCAACCTCATCAGATCGAATGTTTTCTAGTGTCTTTGTCAACCATTTTCGAGGACCTTTCTGAGATGGCTCAGGTTGCTCATTTGACAGAGTTGGAATTGAATCAAGATTCAATCTCTCAATTATGTCAATCACATCGTTCAAGGTGTCATCCATGGTTGGTTCTTCATGTGGGGGAGAGAGTGCTTCAGAAAATGATTCCACAGAGTAATTCAATATAGGAATCCCCCCTTCAAGATGTGGAATCTGATTATCAAATTCTTGAAAATACTTTGCATGTGTGAATCTATCCAGGCGATCAAGTTGCCACTCAACAACATTGTCAGTCTTGGAAGATTCAAGGAATATGACATCTCTTGCTACTACAAACTTCTTATTGACTTCATCATAGAGACGATATCCTTTGGAGGTATTGGAATACCCCAAGAAGATACATTTTCGACTTCTAGCACCAATTTTATTCCTTTGTACCTTAGGTATCAAAGCATAACAAGTGGAACCAAAGAGCCTGAAATGCTTTACCGAAGGAATGTGGCCATGCCACATTTCATAAGGAGTTTTGTTTATGATTGAATTTGAAGGACACTTATTCTTTATGCATACAGCACATAGAACTACTTCAGCCCAAAACATCAATTTTACATTCTTAAAAAACATCATGGAGCGAACCATATTTAAAATTGTCTTGTTCATTCTTTCAACTACACTGTTTTGTTGGGGATTATAGGGCACGGTTGTTTGATGTTTGATCCCATGTTGATGAAGATAATTTTAAAATTCGTTTGAAGTGTATTATTTTACATTATTAGTGCACAGAGAACCAATATGAGTTTGTGCATCATTTTCAATCCATGCATGAAAATTCTTGAATGTTTGAAAAACATTAAATTTGTTCTTCAATAAGTAAAGCCAACACATTCTGGTGTAATCATCAATAAATGTCATCATATATTTATTTCCATTTGCATAAGCAACAGACATAGGGCCACATAAATTTGAATGAAGAAGCTCAAGTTTTGTATGTGCTCTAGAATGTGAATCATGAAATGGTTGTTTTCTATTCTTTCCTAGAATACAAGAATCACATTGCTTAAGTTTCCTAGGAATTGTAGGCAGTCCAGTAACACCATTTTTCTTCAACAATCGAACGTTGTCATAGTTTAAGTGTCCAAATCTAGCATGCCATAAAATACTTGATGGGAATGTACCTTCATAATGATGTGAACTAAATGCAAAGCTTTGTGCATGAGCAAAGGAACCTTGCAGCTTCAGGAGTCTTCCTTCTTCTATTCCCTCCATGGAAAGTGAGCAATATGATTCTTTTATGACCTCAACCTTGCCATCAAACATGTGAATGAAGTGTCCTTGCTGGAAGATGTGAACCAAGGACAACAAGTTTCTCCTCAACTCGGGGAGGTATAGAACCTCATGTAGAAGATGATCTCGAAGACCAGGCAACTTAAGCCCGATTGTGCCAAGCCCTGATGGCTTGAGTTTGAATTTATCTGCAAAGTATACTGCTCCATCAAATTGTTAGTAAATTCTTCAAAAAAATATTTTCTAAATGTCATGTGACATGCTGCTCCTAAATCTAGCAACTAATCATTTCTCCAAGAAGTAAATGAAACATCAAACAAGTCTTCAATTACTCCATTGTTATAATGTGCTACAACATAATGAGCGGATTCATGTGCTTTACCTTTGTCTCTGTCATGAGTTTTACATTTTTCTTGATTTCTTTGCTGCTCAATTTTATGCCAAGGCAACTTACACGTAGATGTATCATGCCAATATTTATTGCAGCGTATGCAATGAAGATCAAATTTTTCAGTTTGAGTTTGTCTGCTTCCCCCGCCCCCCCCCCCCCTTCCTCTGAAATTTCTTCTTCCTCTTTCTCTTCGGCCACCTCTTCCTCTGGAAGAATATTGAGCATGAATATTTTCTCTATGTGAAAAGCATACAGCCTCTTCAGAAGACAGAGGGGTTGTCATCTTTCCAAAAGCCTTCTCTCTTTCTGCAATTTTTTCTCAAGGGAATCAAAGGTGATTTTCACGAGGTTTCCACTTGCTTGCAATGAGTCAAGATAATGTGAGTAAGTGGGATACAATGCCTTAACATATGCTATGAGAGGTATGTCAACTTCTACACCAGTGTTCTTAATGTCATGCATGATAGATCTTACTTCTGAAGCTAAAGCAAGACGGTCATCATTTTTCAATTCAAGACTGAACAACTTAATCATTAATTGAACAATTTCAAGTTCTGAATGTGAGTCATAGAGTTCTTTTATCTTTCTCAAGGCTTCATAGGCATTTCAAAATGGTGTAATATGATGACTCACCTCTTCATTTACGGAAGCTGCAATCAAGGCATAGGCCTTGCAGTTCTTGTTTTCCCAAATGGCGATCTCCTTGTCTGAAGTGGGCATTGCTAGTGGATGGTCTCCTTCTCCTTCGCAAATTACTCTCCACAGCTCATTAAAAATGAGAGTGTGCTTGATTTTTCGAGACCATTCAGGCTATTTCTCTTTGCCGGAGAGAACAACTCCCACAAAGGATATGAGAGAATGCATTCTTTTGAAGAAAAAAAGTACTTTGTTGTCACGGTAAAAGCTCAATTCTGGTTTAAATATTGCAATTTTTTTTTTTTGTAAAAAAAATTGGGTAAAAGCAGCTAGGTATTATCTGCGGGAGGGTTTATTGGAGGAGGTATTTTCTGGGGGGTATTTACCAAGAGAGGTGTTTTCTGGGGGGGTATTTGTTGTAATAAAATTTAAAAAAATTAAACATTGTGGTCGTACAGGCCGAGGGAGGGAACGGGAATGGAAGGCCAAGGGCCTGCATGAGAGGGGGGGTGTGTTTGGGGGAGGGGGTCTGCGTGAGAGGGGGTGGGGACGGGGTTGGGGAGTGGACGTGAGGGGAGGGCTGAGGGTCGAGGGGAGGGGTTGAGGCAGGGTCGAGGGGAGGGGGTGAGGGGGATGTGAGGTGAGTGGGGTGCTAGCTGAGCAGGGTGACGAGGATGTGAGGTGAGCAGGGTGCGAGGTGAGGGGGATGTGAGGTGAGCGGAGTGGATGAGAGTGCAGGTGTGAGGGAGTAGCAAGTGTGAGGGGGTGAGGGTGTGAGGATCTGCGTGCGGCTGTGAGGTTGTGAGGGAGGGATGTGAGGCGAGGTCCGAGGGAGGTGAGGTGAGCAATGTGCAAGTGAGTGGAGCGAACTGTAAGTAATTCGAATATGAAACGAAGTATAGACAGCTTGTAGGAAGTGTTATCTACCTGACTACCACCAGACCAGACATCTCATTTGCATAAACCTGGAGAGGATTCCAAAACTGGTATTATTTTAGTTTTTTTAAATAAAATTATAAAGAGGTAAAAAATTTAATAATGAAAAGTTAATATAAAATATAAATTTTATAAATTTATTTTTCATTAATATTATTGTTTAACTTATTTTTTATTTTCTACATTTTCTCAAAACAATGAGGTTTAGAATTTCTTAGAGAGTGTTTTTTTTTAATTTTTTACAAAATGTCAATTAGTGAACTGAGTTTTGGATTTCAAATATTATAATGGAAATTGTTTTTCAAATATATTTTACAAAATATCTAAGTGAAGAGACACATTTTGTCATTTAAACCTAACAACATACAAACTTTAAACACATTTTTATAATTTTTTTAGAATTGTAATATTGAGGTTTTACACATTTAGAAATGCAGGTTTGTGTAACACCCTCTACATAAATAGTGGAGTAACATAAGATTTTTTTAAATAAAATTTTAGAAAGATAATTTAAGTTATAATAATGGAAAATTAATTATATAATATATACTTTATAAATTTGATATTTTCAATAGTATTATTGTTTAATACATTTTTTAAATTCTTTTTCCTTATATAGGGTAGCAAAAACAAAAACTCTCTTCCCTGACTTGCCCTACCATGGCCCCCACGGAGATGGCTCCTCCCCCTCCCCTTTCCATTAATCACCCCCACAAGGACTAACTTTAGGACAAAACAGAAGTGACCATAAGGCGACTTTTCTGGCTCTCCGGCTATGTGAGAAAGCAACCCTATACAAGCATGGAAAGCAGATCAACTGAAACGTACCCTTTTTGGCTCGAAGAAATATTGATATGTGCCCCTCTTTGAAACATCCATACACGAATGAATGTAGAGGGGAGGGTTGGAAGCCCCAAACCAATGCCCATTGCTAGACAATCTCGTCAATGCTCTCTAAGGTATACCATTTGATTAATTCTGACCTTGGCACCCACGGAAGCAGCTCCTCCCCCTCCCCCTCCTCCTCTCATCAACGACAATGCAACATTTCAAGCACTATTCATAGCCATCACAAATAGGCCTCAGAGAAAAGTGGCTAATCTGAAGATTGTCAAGAAATATGAGTCAATTCCCTCACTCGCTTTTCTAATGAGGGTCTGCAGAACTACTTTGGCATTCTCTGTAAGAGCACTTATTGGAAAATTAACATGGATGCGGCCATCCCTTAGATCAATAGAAGTTTGGGTGGATCAGACCTAGAGATCAGAGTTGAAGGGGGATATCAACCTCTTCACATGGTGTTCACATGTGGAAATGCATTTTTTGCATTTTTTTTCGAGCTCAAGTAGGACAAGGATGTAATATTAAAAAACAGCCCCTATCTTTTTATATCTATAGGTATGTATATGAATTAGTGGACTTTATATTTTAACTTGGATGAAGATGTCCCAACTACAATACCTATGTGGGTCAAACTTTCCTGGATTCCTCTTTTCCATTGGAACAATGATTGCCTCGAGGCCATAGGAAATGAAGTTGGGGGATATCTGGATAGGGTTAATCCTAAGGGCTCCCAATTTGCTTGTGCCAAGTTATGTGTGGAAGTAGACCTTGTGAATGGTTTTCCTTTAGAGATCAACCTCACATTAGGAAGTGGACTAACTACTAAAGTTTAGATTATGAGAAAATTCCATTCAAATTCCACTTATGTCATGAGTACAACCATACAACCATTTCATAAGGGATTGTAAGAAATCCCCTTCTAGAAAGGGGTCAGATCCAACAACATAAGAAGGAGAGCAGTGGTTAATTTAAAAAAAAGGAGGAAATAAACACAAATCTAATGGAAATAAGCAATAGTCAACATAAACCAAAATCAAGCTTCTACCTCTGCAAACCCATTTAATGCTTTGTAGGGTCATCCATAAAGTGAAAAATAAATCCCAAATCTAGATCAGAACAAAGGAACTCAAAATGGGGAATCAATTCTCGAGGAGCATGAAGAAGGGGAACTAAATGAAGAAGAGGAAGGACCAAACAATTAAGATAATGGAACACTAGTTGAAGAAGCATAAAATATGGAACACGAGGAAGGGGAAGCTAATGAAGCAGAGCAGACTCTGGTAAACACCCTTGATCATCCGCATACAGAGTCGATCCCTAGGTCTCTTGCAGCAAGAGTCAAGTCTGTCAATGCTAAAGGAGATCCTTCATCATTGAGGGTAGACAACACACATGAGCCTCCAATTTTAGTTCAAAAAGGAAGCCATCGGGAATAAATAAGGAAAAATTCAACAGGTACTCCAACAACAATAAAAGGATCAAATTTATGGCCCTTAATTTCAACAAGGAATGCCAAAGAGAACCTGAGTTGGGGACATGATACATCCAATCATGAAGTAAAAAGCAACAGGGGTCAAGGAAGATACTCCAGGAAAGAAGAAAGAGAGGTAGAGGTTGAATTGAATAAAAAGCTCGAAACCCCAAATCACAGGTGTTTTAAAATCTACAGCAACTTGTGAACAAGGGTCCAAGAAAGGACATGTGAGTCATTCTCAATGTGATGATGTGTTATGAATGCAAAACCCCTTTGATAAATTTGAAATTGGAATGTAAATGTATTTTGATTCTTAGGGTGTTCTCGAAAATTAAGGTGGAATGGGAATGAAAATTTTGTAATATGGGGTGTAATTGTTTAAGAGACTAGATTGAGCTTTCATGTTCAATTCAACAAGAGTCATTGGTAATCCTAAAGTAATTTAATGGTTCTGGGCTAAATCCTAACTATCTTTTTTAGCAGAATCCTTATAACCCTTTCTTTAAAAATAAAAATCTATTTCCTTTTATATTTTGTGTAGAAAGACAACTTGTTGGGTTATAATTTTTTTTTTAATTAGAGGTATTAATATTACTTCTTTTTCAAAAAAAAAAAACCATTTTTTATATTTCTGAAATAGATATCATAAAGGATTATTTTTTAGTTGTATAGCAGTTCACTTAATTTCTTAATAGACATTTTATCTTAGCATTCAAAATATACTTTAGTCATACATAAAATATTTATTAATTTAAAAATATTATTATATAAAAATTATTTAATTAAATTTGAGCTATAATAAATTATAGAAATTGAAAAAAACATTTTTAATTAATTATTTTATTATTATTATTTTAAAAATAAATATATTAGTAATAAATAATTTACAAATATTTATACAAAATGATATCTCCCACTAGGGTTGGAATTTCAAAACCGGGTCACCTGTCAAATTTGCCAGTTTCTACACCTTTCTTACCAATCTACACAATATTAAAGAAGTATCTTGACGGTTTCAAAAAAAATTAAACTGTATTTGACGGGCAAATCACCCCATGATGGTCAAATTGGCCGTCAAATTCCATCCCTGTCTCCCACACTCTAATTGCCTTGTTGTTTCAAGATGGGATATATGCAATTTTAGTTCTTTATTGTTTTATACTTCAATTTAGCTATATTTAAGCTAACATGTACTAGCTACTATGTAGCACTTGATAACTAATAACTTATTAGTAATTACCATTCTAATTTATTGATACATGTGAATATGTGACACTTAAAGAAAAATTCATGTTAGTAACTTATTATCATATTTATTTATTGATACTAACCATGTGATAGTTATAGAAAGAAAAATCTAGGTCATCACTTTATTAGTATATTACTATTTCAATTTCCAATTAAGTTGTAACAACTTATTTTCATTTATTTTGATTTTTGAAATACTACAAATTTTAATTTTTGTAATTAGGTAACTTCAAGTTTGCAAATAATTAGGACGTATTTCATTTTTGAAATTAGATCAAATTTTTTTTGTAAGTCGAGATTCTATACATCAAGAGTAGCAACAAAAAATTAGGTGGTCTCACCCTTGTCATGTTTGTTGACCACCTCATATAACATATGACAAAAGAAAAAATATGAAACTAAGGACATCATCCATAACCGAGAAGGCCAAAGGCACCAGAAGACAAGTGACACAAAGAGATCATGTGTAATCATGCAAGTCCTTCAATGTGATGGAGGCTGGGTTGTGCGGGGTTGTTCTTCGAAGTGAGCCATCCAGGACTCCAACTTCTCCACTTTCTTTGTTATCGTCATACCACCACAACTCGTTCTCGGATGTGGCACTAAAAGTAGTGCATTTTGTCCAAGGTAGCTACAATTTTAGCATGTTCCTCTCGTTGGACCCATTCCACAATTTCCAACCGCTCTAGCAGGGATTGTATCAACTCTCGACAGTTTTCTAGACAACAATGTTCAATTACCCTTGAAACAGGAACCAAAGACCATGCACCCCCTTGTCGACCCCTATCACCACGACGTCGTGCCCCACCCCTCAACTATGTTTGCAGCGATCAACCCCCGCGACCCTTTTCTAAGTCGCCATGCCCACGACCACCCCGCACACCAGCCACCATCCACTAAGAGCATCCTGCTGTCTTGCCACTCTGACGAGCCCCAAACATCTCCACCCACAGGTCCATGGGCCACAGTTGAATTTTTGGGTCCCCTCGTCTAGCCGAGTTGGGCTTTGCTGGGAAGGAGGACCGCCCTCTTCTCGAAGTTGGGTGCATCTTCGTTGGACCAACATTTTCACTATCAATGTAGGATACTGGCGCGCCCGTGCCTGGCCCCCACCCACCAAGCCCGCCTCACCCAATTCATAAACCACCACCCTCCTAGACATGGTTGCAAACTCATACCACCCTCCACTAAATAACGCCTCATAGCTTTGGGTAATCTGCCACCCCACCGATCATGCCACCCTAGGCTCTTACACAAATAATTACTGCAATTCGGATAATTCAAATGCAGGAGGACTGAAGGAAACCCATAATTCCCCACTACACTCCGAGGAACACCCCCCCAACCACACTAGCAACAAGAGACCACTTCAACCTCTAAGACCCTTACTCATTTCACCCCAAAAGACACTGAAAACCTCACACGAAATATCAAAGCAACCCAATTACGGGTCTAGAAGCCGAAGAAGGAGCACCACCTACAAAGCCATCACCACACGCAGGTGTAATGTCACCTACGCTTCCCACTCTAACCTCTGAAGGACCAATACCTCGAAAACACCAATACCCATATAAACCAAAAGCTCCAAATGGCCGACTCTGCCAGAAACCACAGTTGAAATTCACATATAAACACAAAATACCACCCATAGAACAGGAAAGTTACCAATTTGCAGAGCCAAAATCCTGGGAAAGGAGCATTGGTTGCAGGGACATCATCATTCCCATAGAAATCGGCGACGCTTCCTTCGCCGGCGAGAAAAGAACCAAGAAAGAGCGTGAAGCTGAAACGAAATCCCCGTCCACCATCCTTGGCCTTAGAACTATGCCTCTTGTGTTGGTCAATGCGCTAATGAATTTCACATGAATGCCATAACTCTCCCCCGTATGCCATGTGAAATGAGAGGGCAGAGAGGCTGGCCCTCAACCCAATTTCCAACTATTGAAGATCATGGACCACGTGGTGCCCTGTGCGTTTGGTCCATCACCCATCTAAAAGAAATTAGATCATTTTCTAATATAATTAACTAGAAATTACACCACATGTTGTAAAAGAAATGCCTTAAGGCAATAAAATAGGAAAGAGTAGCTTAAAAGAAATAATATGTTGCACATAAGGAGCCATCGTGAAGGAATGATTGGCCAATTTTACTTCCATGGACGCATGTCGTGGAGGGTTCAAAGATATTGATGATAAAATTTATCAACCAGAAAGATACAGTTCTTAAAATCTGAAGCCTCTTCTTGATTGAAAAAATACTAAATTGATAAGATATATCAAACTTCTTGGCACAATATGTCAGCTTGCAACACGTCCAAATAAAACAACTGAAGTAAATAATATCAGATGGTTTTCAATGCATTTATGTAATTAAAATAGAGCTAGGAACTTTTGAAGACTACTTCATTGAAAATTAGAAACATCTTCATGCTTGTTGGCATCAACATAAAACTGAAATGATTAGCATATATCATTGCAAACATGTTACAGTTTTTCATGGATTAGGTGGTATGTATCAGCAAGAAAGGATATTAAATTCTGTTATAAGTAATGCAATTGTTACACGAATTATTCATATTCCTTAATGATATACTCAAATTTCTTTCGCAATACTAATCAAGTGTCTAAAGAAGTCATCATCACTTCCAAAATCACATATTTAAACATACAAGTTGTAAAAAATGAACTTGTTTCTATTAAAACATACAAGTTGTAAAAATTGAATTTGTTTCATAAATTTAATAGAATCATGTGCTCAGATCTAAGATATAGTTCTTAAACTATGAAGCCTCTTCTTGATTGAAAACATACTAAACTCATAAGTTATAGCTAAAGAGAATGTGTGTGTGTGTATTTTAATTTAATTTAAAATAAAAAAAATTAATTTATTTGAATACATTAAATAAATGATTTTTAATAACAAATAATTATATCAAGAAATGGCAAAGACCATGTTATAGTGAAATCTTACTGCAATATTGCTTCCTTGAACCTTAAAAATCATGAGGCCTATGTCAAAATTAAGTTAAAGACCTTGTCTGATCATGCCAAGATGAATGTCTCATGAATGAAGAAATAGATCGTGATTTTCTACCTTCAAAATCAAAGGTATTCTTGGTGTAGTTCCTGCATATTTAATCTTTACCACTTCCTATTGAGTCACCTATGTATTAGTATTTCATGATCTTTGAAAATATTCAAAAGATCAGTGATCTCCCTAGTGTCTACCATGTTCTTGTTTTTCAGTTTCACTGATATGAATTTGGTTTCTTTTGTTCTTTGTGAAGATAGTAAAAAAGGTGTGGAGAGTTGGCTTTCATCACTTCAAGAGAAGTAAAAATAAGGCTATTGAGAAAATAACTCCAACACCGAGAGAGATTCGACAGCATTTATGGAATTGGCGAACATGTCTTGTTCTCTAGTGTTGGCTACTCAATATAGATTTCTTGATCTCGTGTAATAGAAATTAATTTGTATTTAGCTTATATTACATTAACAATGAAATTGCCAAAATTCATGGCAGGCTTTTGATCACATTTGTAGAGAAAATTATTACACAGTGTCACACTTTTCTTATGAGAGCTAAATGCTCCTATATGCATGATGGATTTCATCACTTAAGAGCAGTAGAAACAAGTTTATTCCAAAAAAAACTCCAACACATTTGTAGAGCAAATTATAACACAGTATCACACTTTTCTTATCAAAGCTAAATGCTCCTATATGAAACAACTATGGATTTCATCACTTAAGAGCAGTAAAAACAAGTTTATTGAGAATAAAAATCCAACACATTTTTAGAGAAAATTATAACACATTACCACACTTTTCTTATCAAAGTTAAATGCTCCTATATGCAACAACAATGGCTTTCATCAAGATCAGAACAAACAATTTTATTGAGAAAACAACTCTAGCACTGAGAGAGATTTGGAAGCAACATTTGAAATGGTGAACATGTCTTGCTCTATGGTGTTGGATATTGGGCATAGATTTCTTGATATTGTATACAAGAATGTAAATTTTCATATAGCTTATACTACATTAACCATGAAATTGTCAATGTTTACGGAACACTTGCCATCACATTTGTAGAGAAAATTACAATAGAGTATCACATTTTTCTTATCATATCTAAATGTTCCTATATGCAACAACTACTGCAAGCTACAATAAGAAGATAAATAAGAATCTTGTTTGGGACTTGAGATAGATTCATTCACTACACATCTAGAGTAAAGCTTAATAAAACAAAACTCACCATACATTGAGTTTTTGAAATAAATATCTTAAAAATTAGAATATCAATTTAATACATTTTACTCAATTACACATTTAACAATATTCATTTAAAAAAATAAAAATAAAAATTACTATTTAAATAAAACTATTCTAAATAAAAAAGTACAAAGAATAACATTAATTACCATGGCCCTCATGTACATTCCTCTTATTACTTATGTTTGTAACTTATTCTTAATCACATAGTGTCAATTTATTAAAACTATAATCTACAAGTCTCACTTTTTATAGCTTCGGTGGAAGGATAGAGTATCTAAATTCCCTTACCCTTTAAGAAGCATCCTCAATTACTGTACCACCCACCTCGACATCCAATCTAGAGATCTTAGGTTATTCTAAATTGATCAAGAGTATAGAATTTTTAGGGTGGTGTTTTATGTGCACTAAAATTCCCATGAGGTCCATCACTATGTATGCGATTCATTGCAACCTTGGATATACTCTATGAGTTGTTGTGATTTTTTGCCTTGTTCAATAACCGTTCAATTTACTCTCAAGTTTTTGAAACCCATAATCAAATAAAATGGCTACGGATTTCACAAGTTTTTAGTTTATAAATTGATCCACAATCAAAGAAAATGGCTAGCGATGTCACAAGTTATCATTGACATAGTGATGTATTGACATTCTCAGTTGAAATGGTGGCCAGGGACACTTAAAAATTCAAAATAGATATCTGTTATGGCATCCATATTGTCTACAAACCAACCAGATTTTCCATCTTATACAACAATTTCTAACAATAACCGCTCAATTTACTCTCCAATTTTTTAAACCCCCACCCATGCTGGGGAGATCAGAGTGTAAAATCAAATGTTCCTGTGGTTTTTTTTAAAGGGTTCATAGACAAAACAAATAATGAGAAAGTCAATCTTGTGGTATAATAATTGATTTTTGAATCATTGTGACAAACAAATCATCACATTAGCTCACATAATATATCTAATGCTATAAGGATTTGAAATGATACCAAAGTTTTGAATCGTGATAACTAGGTGACAACCAAAACTAAGTTGTAGCCAATATATATATATATATATAAAACTTTTAAACATAAATTTTAAAAGTTAAAAATTGTCCATACTTGTGACTCATCTCCTAAGGAAGTAGAAGGTACATATCCCAAGGAAGAAGAAGGTACCGCCATCCCAAAAACATCGGACGGAATCGGTATCTGTTAAAACATTTTATCATTATATATACATACATGTACATGTGTGCACAATTATTTAAATTTTAAAATATCACTTAAAAAACACTAACATTTTCCAACATATCTTGATGGTCAGACCCATCTGCATTGCTTGAACCAGAGGTCTCGAACGTGATATTAAAATTTTCGTCATGCATCATGTGTGAGAACTGAAAATGGTGTTTTAACATATAATCATACATTTTTGTTAGATTAATGTACATACAAATAAATGTATACATGTACATACACATGTATTTATTACAAATTTTACACATGTATATGTATGTTAAAATAATTTCAAACCCTGAGGTCACTAACACATACCGTTCCAGTGCCCTCTTCCTCATGAAGAATTAGGTCTTGCAAACCATTGCGACAATTTTTTGCATATATTCAGAGATCTTCAAAATTCATGTTGTAAATCTCTTCATCTGTATAATACACAAAATTGGCACGTGCATTTTCACGTGCTCTTTGTCGATTTAAACAAACATCGACTCCACTCAATCCGCTGTAAACATTGTCGATCATGACATCCCTTACTTCTCGACTTATTTGAGAAGTCACATACATCTCTGACTGTAGAGTTTTGACCCGAAAAGGTCGACTCACCAATGGCGGCTCAGGGCGAGGCAACTCCACATCTCGCTTAGCGCCCTTACGGTCATATAATCGACCTTTCCCCAGACCAAAAAATTCTGACGGAAGGTCATTGTAGTTGGGTTTCATACCCAAAAAAAATTCTATGTAAAACATTTGTGCAAAATAAATAGGAACCTCGTCGTTCCATGGGAGCCTTCCATAGGCCGCAAGGTGCCTATCATACAAATAGCGAGCTATATTTGGGTGCTTGAAATATTGCACCTTCAACATTTTTCTTTTTGGCCCTTCCTTGAAATTAAACATTGACTTGGCCACATATTTTGTAACTTTTTGTTTTACATCCTCCCATTTATCTAGACCCATTATTGTTTCCTTTCTCTTTCTCATCACTTCTACAAATGTATCAGTCGTTGGCCCAAGAGTTTTGTACACATTTAGAATTTTTCCCAATGAATGTGTAACTATTTCAAGGCTTTGTCGACTCTCAGCAGGTAGAGTTAAAGTCACGATATCTCTCTACAATTTTGCATGAAGTTTTTCTTTGTAAGGTGCATTGTGCTATGTTTGTTTCCCATGGTATATCAGAAATGTCGGCCGGATAAGTTGTGTTGGGTAGACAACCTTCTTCTTGAATGTAGCGGTCTACCTTACGTCTATTTTGACCACTAGTTGGAACATTTTCGGCCTCTGCATCAATATATATATAATTTCGTATATTAGAAAAAACATGTAAAAAAAGTTGTACAAATTTAATGAAAAAAATATTGAAATTGATGGCAACCTTGACGTGGTTGGTTAGCATCTTCTCCAACATGACCCTGCTATAAACCAGACCCAAAACGACCCTGCTGAGAACCAGACCCAAAACAACCCTGCTGAGAACCAGCAGTCGTTGATTGGCCTTCGGGTGAATAAATATCACCCCCTTCACGCAACCTGCTACCACTCATTGATGGCCCTCTAAGTGGATTTGAACCACCACCAACCTCTTGAGACGAGAGAGAAGCTTCATAAACAAATACGAATTTATAATCAATTGAAAAATACATTCATGTGTACATATAAATACATATACATATTCATTGATTAAATTGCATGAACCATACCACGACTAGGTGAACCATGGGCACGCTCCATGGATGGAGTAGAAACCCTTCTCCTCTTAGCTCCTAAAAATTAAAAAATGAAATTTATTAACAACTAATTTAACTCACAAAGTTAATAAAAAAACAATTCCATATGTACACACATGTATGGAGATTTAAGATTATATTTAAATACCGTGAACATCCCCTGATCCCTAAACCCCCATATGGGATTCGGTTGATCTTCGTTGTTCATCCTCCATGATATATATATCTACTGGTGAAAATTTACACAAAATAGATTTCAGAAAATCAATTTGTAATTTAGTGTACACAAATTATGTAGAACACAACTTACAAAGCAATAATTAATGTGTGAAACTCAATTTAAGCAAAAAAGAAATTATAAAAATGATAAGTTCACCAAATTGCGCTTTACATGGTGGGAGCACACTTGGTATAAAATTGAAAAAAACACATGGTCATTAAAAAATAAGCGTAAAACTCCATTTAAACAAAAATTTCTTGAAGTCCCCGCATTTTAATTTTATAAAAACGTGAATTTCACCAAGTTGCGCTTTACATGGTGTGGTGGGAGCACACTTGGTATATAATTGAAAAAAACACATGGTCATTTAAAAAGACGCATTTATAAGTACACAACACAAACATATCCAAGATATGTTACAATGTCCATCAATAAATTTTGAAGGGGAGCATCTCATCACTAATTCATCTTTGAGAGATGAATCTTGAATTTTTGAAGAATAGCATCTCAAAACCAATTCATCTTTGAGAGATGAAACTTGCATTGGAATTGCTCTATATAATTCTAATTCATCTTTGATAGATGAATCATGAATTGGCATTTCCCCACGCAATAGATTAGCAGACATCTTATTCACATTTGTACAATGCCTTATACTAAAAAATTGAAATTGGTTAACAATATTGTTTGCTATCCCATGCAGTTCTTTTAGCCTCTCCTTTTTAACTTGGCACACGCCATTCATCTGGTTGCACACAAGTTCAGAATTGGTGAAAATTACAATTCCATTTGATCCATACTTCATCGTTGTTCCCAAGCCTTCTATCAATCCAATATAATATGCCTCGTTGTTTGTTGTTCTTCTCGGTATATTCATTTTCCTTTGGACGACTTTGCTAGTTGCAATATTGGAAAGCACATATGTAATCACTGCTTTCCCTGGATTGGGATAGCAAGAAAATTCTATGCATAATTTCCATTTTTCAACCATATTTAATGGTTTTCTTATCCATGAAAAAAAAAATCAATAAAAATATATATATTAAATCGACATTTATTGCAAATGCATGAGAAAAATGACACAAGATCACGAGGTAAATGACATGTGCACTGTTTATCTTAAAGTTTGACTTAAAAAGTTTATGGTAGAGTTCACATCTAAAATTAATGGGAGGAAGCCTTTAGTTTGTGGGAGAAATGACACATGTACACAATTTACCTTAAAGTGGTTGTGTTTTATGGATATTAGAGGAAGCCTTTAGTTTGTGGGAGAAATGACACATGCACATAGTTTACCTTAAATTGGTTGTGTTTTATGGATATTAAAATGAAGAACTTCTATTTAGATCCATCCCAGAGATTGACTGTAGGGGCATTTACTAGATATGTCACCTTTCATAAAAGATGAGATCCAAAGGCTACCTGGCCCTTTACAGACTCTGCCTATAGAAATTGTAGAAGTAAACACTAGACCTATCCCAATTTCACTGTGTGAAGGGTGTAGAGGACTCGTGGAATCACTCAAGGTTGTATTATTAAACCTTTGGTTTAATGATCTTCAACCTTCGGTTGTACTGTGAAGGTCCTTGCCCTTCATCCTTTAATCGGAGGTTGTAGATCCTTCAAAGCCTCTTGTTAGAGAAGCATTTGAATATGTGAGAAACAAATTAGGAATAGTTCTTGTTAATTATCTTGTTAGAGAACCATTTGAACATGTGAAAAACAAATTAGGGACAGTTCTTGTAATTTATTGCCATTTATTTGACTTCAAAAAAAGAGCCTATGAAATTAAGCGCAATATCTATGTGGTAGAGTACACAATATCTAAGGGGGGGAATACAATATATTTGACTTCAAAAGAAGAGCCTATGAAATTGAGTGCAATATCTATGTGGGAAGGAATAGAAAGAGTAACAAAAAGCATATGATTGTGTCAATAATTTGAAGTAGTCAAGAAAGATAACAAAGGACCATCAAAATTGAGTGCAATATCAAGATATGATATCTATATGATCAAGTGTCAATAATTTGAAGTAAATAAAGATAACAAAGGACCATCAAAATTGTGTGCAATATCTATATGATTGTGTCAATAATTTGATAATTTGAAGTAGTCAAGAAAGATAACAAAGGACCATCAAAATTGAGTGCAATATCTATGTGGGAGAGTACACAATAACTAAGGGGGAGAATACAATATAAGGAAGTCCAATAAAAATAGTAACAAGAAGCATATTATTGTGTCAATAATTTGAAGTAGTCAAGAAAGATAACAAACCTGATCATCATCAAATTCAAATTGAAAGATCAAGTAGTCCTCTTCATGAAGAATAAGCATTAACTAGGTTCATCATTTAAAGGGTTCATTTTTTAATGAAACAATTTATGAATAATATGGAATGAATCATTGTACATTATGAATTTATGAATAATATGGAATGAATCATTGTATATTATGATAAATATTGTATTTAAATGACATTTGATCTATGAATAAAAAATAAAATGGGATCATATATTAATATATATATGTGTGTGTGTGTGTAAGAGAGAAATAAAAAGCAAAGGTAATTCCACCAAGCCTAAAGAAACATGTCCTAATACATTAAATTATGTCCTAATACATTAAATTATGTTTGGTTTCTAGAAGCATTAATCATGAAAGCAAAGGTAATTCCACCAAGCCTAAAGGAGCATGTCCTAATACATTAAATTATGTTTGTTTTCTAGAAGCATTAATCATGAAGAGTAATGAGATCCACATTTCGACCATGTACTATTTTCAAGTTAAAGGAACATGTCCTAATACATTATTATGTTTGGTTTCTAGAGCATTAATCATGAATTTTCTTTAAGATCCACATTTCCATCATACTATTTGAAAGTTCACATTTCCATCATGCTATTTGCAAGTTCTATATGAAAATATGTAGTCTAATAACTAATTAGTTCACATTTCCATCATGCTAAATTTGCAAGTTCTATATGAAGATATGTAGTCTAATAACTGATTAGCAAGTTTTGATGTCCTAATAAATTATTATGTTTGGTTTCCATCATACTATTTGCAAGTTCTATATGAAGATATGTAGTCTAATAACTATACAGTATAGCCCATATAACATATAACAACCTTTGACAGTATGAGAAAAGATTCAAAAAACAGAGAGGCCTCCCAGCAGAGTTCCACATGTTCATCAAGGTAAGCAACATAATATCGGAAGTGAAACAATGACACCACTAAACATATGTGAATTTAGATATTAAATTGACATTTATTGCAAATGACATGTGCATGGTTTATCTTAAAGTTTGACTTAAAAATATTATGGTAGAATTCACATCTAAAATTAATGGGAGGAAGCCTTTAGTTTGTGGGAGAAATGACGTGCATGTAAACAGTTTACCTTAAAGTGGTTGTGTTTTATGGATATTAAAATGAAGAACTTCTATTTAGATCTATTCCAGAGATTGACTGTAGGGGCATTTACTAGATATGTCACTTTCCATAAAAGATGAGATCCAGAGGCTACTTGGCCCTTTACAGACTCTGCCTATAAAACTTGTAGAAGTTGAAAAATTTACATTGACAACATATAGAGATTCAACTAGGCTTGTGAATTTAGTACAAGTGGACAATGTATAATTCTACTTAGAAGAGTCTTTGGTTTAATGGTTAAGCAAGAAAGATTCGTTACTTTATCTATCTAGAGTAGAAGCGGAATACATAGTAGTTACTTCTTTTTGAGTGTTTTGGATGAAATGTGATCTACAAGATATTAAGGTAAAAGCATATGATTGTGTCAATAATTTGAAGTAGTCAAGAAAGATAACAAAGGATCATCAAAATCGACTGCAATATCTATATGATTGTGTCAATAATTTGATAATTTGAAGTAGTCAAGAAAGATAACAAAGGACCATCAAAATTGAGTGCAATATCTGTGTGGGAGAGTACACAATATCTAAGGGAGAGAATACAATATAAGGAAGGAATAGAAAGAGTAACAAGAAGCATATGTTTGTGTCAATAATTTGAAGTAGTCAATAAAGATAACAAAGGACCATCATCAAATTCAAATTGAAAGATCAAGTAGTCTTCTTCATGAAGAAGAAGCATTAACTAGGTTCATCATTTAAAGGGTTCATTTTTTAATGAATTTTTTTTATAAATAATATGGAATGAATCATTGTAAATTATGATAAATCTTGTATTTAAATGACATTTGATCTATGAATAAATTTTAAGAAAATGGGATCATCTCTTCATATATATATATATACATATACATATACATATACATATACATATATATATATATCTGTGTGTAAGAGAGAATAAAAAGCAAAGGTGATATGTGTGAGCATAAAGATGAACTAACTCCTTAGTTAAAAATCAAAATTTTAAAGTTGAAAAATTACTAAAAAGTTTGCTCTGGATCACAAATCACTATACCATAACAATGAGACAAAGCAAACCATAACCCACTTATAATAGAGGGACAAAGGGACTCGTGTCACCTACTCCAAACCTAAAGACATAATAATGAAAAAGAACACAAGGATGAAAAAACAATACACTTGTCATAATTGTCAAGCAAACCATAACCCACTTATAATAGAGGGATAAAGGGATAAGGAGCCCAATCTTGCATTTGATAGATTGAGCATTTCTAATTCCTTAGGATGAGGCAGTTTATTGCTTGTTAAGGTTGGAACAATACAGGGCTCCTTTTATGTGTGGAGCATCAAGTGCTCTAGGAATTAGGTGATGACTATGGGGTAAAACTCATACTAGGATTTTTCCCACACACTAAGTTTTTTCCGAACCATTTTTTCATTTTTCGTTTTTCCTTTATCGTGGCTTTCTTTTCTTTCATCATTCATTTAGATGCATGAAAATCTAGTGCAATTTTCTTTGGCCCAAACACAAGGATGGGGATGAGTGTGTCAATCTCCATGATCAAAGATTACTTTCCCAAAGAATGGATATGGAATAGAGGGAATGATGGAAAGTGGCAAGTATGGAATATCATGGCCATCCTAATTCAATTAGAGCCTCAATAGTATTATCCTTATTATAATACTAAGGCCTTAGAGGAGGTCCCATTGGACTAGGATCAAAGACTAACCTCCCAAGTAAAGTGAGGGAACAAGAATACAATGAAGATCGGTCAATCATTTAGATCACCCTTTGATTCATATTAGTATCCCACAAATTAATAAGCAAAATCATAACTACAAAATGGTAAAAGTCGCTCCTAATGAATGACCACCTTCCTTCAAGAAGAAATGACAGATGGGAGAGATTAATCTAACTAGAGCACATATTTGGAGGGTCCATGGCATCATGTTAAGAGGAACTACAGTGGAACATCACATAAAGGAGAAACTACAAATTATGATGATTTTCAACCTATGGGTAAACATAACATCGAAGGGAGGAGGAATTATGACAATGAGGATGAAAGTTCAATGGGAAATTATCTTCCTGCAAATCCTTCTTTGTTATTGCCACAAGAAATTTTGCTTGAAGAAGGACATGAAGATGAAGGAACTAGAAGTGATTTTGAAATCAGTAAAGATGAAAAAAATGATTTAGAGCATGGTTTTGTATCTTCAGAGGATAAATCTAAACCACCTGATGAATCAACATTGGACTCGGTTAAATCTAGTAATATCAAGGAGATTTCCAACAATTCCATGGTCTTGCATGGATCTACACTAATTGGGGCAGATGAGAGGATGCTTTTGGAAATTCTAGCAATGATGGTCCAGCCATTGAGACTAATAAAGGGAAGATTTCAGGTGAGTGTGTTTCCATTGAAGTTATCTGTATGGAACCTCTTGATAAATTGCTTCCATGTGCACGTTGTTGATACTTTGTTCTGTCTGCAATGCCTTCTGATTTGGCAGAGTATTTATGTTATTATTTATTTCTTTTTTTGTTCAACAAAATTTTTGGATGTAGTATTTAGGATTTATTTTTTGTATGTGTACTTGCTAATCTAACTACTTTTATGTTTCTGTGCTTAGAATTTTGGTTAAAAATTTGCAATTTTTTGCTAGTCTTCCTAGATTGTAATTCTTGTAAATCTATGAAGAGTGGAAAAATGCTAAACATAAGCCATTCAATTGTTGTGACAAGATATTAAAGGCTTGTGATAATTCTAGTTACTTTTATTTTGTATGAATAGATTGAATAGTTTGTAAATTATTATATATCAGCTTGTTGTGTGAGTCATGTTACATCGGTGTGAAATTGAGGTAACTCCATTGAGTTATTTTTATAAAGTTAAAAATAGGGACTGCATGATTATATATTTTACAAATATTACGCCATTATGTGTCGCATTTTTTTAAATTAATGCCTATAAGAGAATAATTTTAGGACAGGGAGTAAGCATGCCCCACTACTGAAAACAAAGCAACTAAAATATGAAATGAGATGAGTAAATATAGCTACCATGTTAGTGAAATAACAGCTAGACTATATTTCAAAATAAGATATGATTAGCTCTAAATAATATGAAATTAGAATCTTAACTAGATTATGAAAGTGAATGTAATGAATCCAACTATCATAATATTAAAAACTAGTTAGATTATAAAAGAAATGACAGAAAATGATCTACTAAAAACTAGTTACATTATAAAAGAAATGGTTGAAAGGAAACATGACAGAAAGGGTAACATAGCGATATCTTCACCTACCTAATCACAACTACTGAACCTATTCATGGCTACTGATCATGATGGAAGCTAGCCCTTGTTTCAATACTTAAAACAATTAGCAGATTGGACAATGTTAAAAGGTTTACAAAAACAGTAAAGAAGTTATTTTGACCCATGTCCTGCCCCTAAAATCAAAAAAAAGAGGCCCTTCAAAGTAGAAATTTCCCAACTACTGAAAACAAAGCAACTAAAATATGAAATGAGATGAGTAAATATAGCTACCATGTTAGTGAAATAGCAGCTAGACTATATTTCAAAATAAGATATGATTAGCTCTAAAAATATGAAATTAGAATCTTAACTAGATTATGAACATGAATGTAATGAATCCAACTATCATAATATTAAAAACTAGTTAGATTATAAAAGAAATGACAGAAAATGATACTAAAAACTAGTTACATTATAAAAGAAATGGTTCAAAGGAAACATGACAGAAAGGGTAACATAGTGATATCTGCACCTACCTAATCACAACTACTGAACCTAATCACGGCTACTGATCATGATGGAAGCTAGCCCTTGTTTCAGTACTTAAAACACTTAGCAGATTGGCCAATGTTAAAAGGTTTACAAAAACAGTAAAGAGGTTATTTTGACCCATGTCCTACCCTTAAACTCAGAAAAAAGAGGCCCTTCAAAGTAGAAATTTCCCTTGAAGAATGCTAGCAGAATATCATTTTTTTATGATCCTGAGTAGGCATTAGATTATATTAAAACTATACTAAAGGAAATTGAGGAGAAGTACAGTTTACCGTTCCTTCCAGAAAACAAACTTTGTTTCCATCATATCAAATACTAGTATAGAATATTTTCCCAATAAAGTGCTCAGAATACGAATTTTAATTGGATATTTTGTGAGCCTCTTGTTCTCGTGTTTCACTGAATTTGGGGCTACAAATATGTAACTTAGTCATGATGATGTACTGTGTCTAGTTGAAGTCCAATGTTGGGTTTATGATGTAAACATATGGATGGATATTTCATTACATTTGGAGGTATTTATCATGCATGCATTATTCACCTTCACAAAAAATAACAAAAATTCCATAGAATGATTTATTAATTTGGGTAATTTTGTAGTGCATATGATATTTACCACGGTTAAATATTTAAATCTTGACATTCACATGATACATCTAACATCACTCCTACAGCTGAAGCAACAGGTAGCACCACAAATACATAACTACTAACACAGATAAAGAGCATGCCGAATATATTGAATAAAGAGCATAACAAATACATAACTACTAACACAGATAAAGAGCATGTCGAATATGTTGAATAAAGAGAAAAAAAAATACCTGGTATTGAAGTCGCTTGAAGTCGCCGCAGACCAACAGCGCGGACGGAAGCAGCAGACCAACAGCGCGGACGTAAGCAGCAGCACAGACAAAAACGCACGAACAAACAGACCAGCAGTAGCACAGATAAAAAAACCCAGCTACTATTCACCTTCACAAAAAATAACAAAGATTCCATAGAATGATGTATTAATTTGGGTAATTTTGTAGTGCATATGATATTTACCACGGTTAAATATTTAAATCTTGACATTCACATGATACATCTAACATCACTCCTACAGCTAAAGCAACAGGAAACACTACAAATACATAACTACTAACACAGATAAAGAGCATGTTGAATATGTTGAATAAAGAGCAGAAGAAATACCTGCTATTGAAGTCGCTTGAAGTCACCGCAGACCAACAGCGCGGACGGAAGCAGCAGACCAACAGCGCAGACGTAAGCAGTAGCACAAGCAAAAATGCGTGAACAAACAAAGCAGCAGTAGGACACACAAAAAAACCCGCGAACAAACAGACCGGTAAACAAATAAACTTCGCGGGCGATTTATTTATAAAAAATAGTTCGGCCAAACTATTTTAAGAGTAAAAGTTCGGCCGAACTCAAAGTTCGGCCGAAATTTTGTTACCGATTTTCTCATCTCCAGCAAAAATTCTGTTTGCCCACGCCGTCAGTGTGCCGTCAATCTAAACGGAAGCACGAGTTCAACCAAACTTTCTGAGAAAGTAATGTTCGGCCGAACCAATGCCGAAAAAAGTTTTCCGCCCCCAATTCTCACAAAAGTGTAACCCATCTTCACATATTGACCCTGTTAGAAATTGTCAATGCATCTAATAGGATCCATTTCAACTGAGAATGTCAATGCATCACTGTGCATCTAATAGAATCCATTTCAACTGAGAATATCAATACATCACTATGTGAATGACAACTTGTGACATCCCTAGCCATTTTCTTTGATTGTGGATCAAGTTATAAACTAATAACTTGTGAAATCCCTAGCCATTTTCTTTGATTAACACAATATCACACTTTTCTTATGAAAGCTAAATGCTCCTATATGAAACAACTATGGATTTCATCACTTAAGAGTAGTAAAAACAAGTTTATTGAGAAAATAAATCCAACACATTTGTAGAGAAAATTATAACACATTATCACACTTTTCTTATCAGAGCTAAATGCTCCTATATGCAACAATGATGGCTTTCATCAAGAGCAGAACAAACAATTTTATTGAGAAAACAACTCTATCAATAAGAGAGATTTGGAAGCAACTGTTGAATTGGTGAACATGTCTTTCTCTATGGTGTTGGATATTGGGCATAGATTTCTTGATATTGTATACAAGAAAGTAAATTTTCATGTAGCTTATACTACATTAACTATGAAATTGTCAACATTTAGGGAACACTTGCCATCACATTTGTAGAGAAAATTACAATAGAATATCACATTTTTCTTATCATATCTAAATGTTCCTATATGCAACAACTACTGCAAGCTAGAATAAGAAGAGAACTAAGAATCTTATTTGGGACTTGAGATAGATTCATTCTCTGCACATCTAGAGTAAAGCTTAATAAAACAAAACTCACCATAATTTGAATTTTTGAAATAAATATCTTAAAAATTAGAATATCAATTTAATACATTTTACTGAATTACACATTTAACAATATTCATTTAAAAAACTTCAAATACAAATTACTATTTTAAATAAAACTATTCTAATTTTTTTTTTTAAAGTACAAAGAATAACATTAATTACCATGGCCCTTGTGTACATTCCTCTTCTTACTTATGTTTGTAACTTATTCTTAATCACACAGTGTCAATTTATTAGAACTATAATCTACAAGTCTCACTTTTTATAGCTTTGGTGGAAGGATAGAGTATCTAAATTCCCTTACCCTTTAAGAATCATCCTCAATTACTATACCACCCACCTCGACATCTAATCTAGAGATCTTAGGTTATTCTAAATTGATCAAGAGTATAGAATTTTTAGGGTGGTGTTTTATGTGCACTAAAATTCCCATGAGGTCCATCACTATGTATGCGATTCATTGCAACCTTGGTTATATTCTATTAGTTGTTGCGATTTTTTGCTTGTGGCTACAACTTAGTTTTGGTTGTCACCTATTTATCATGATTCAAAACATTGGTATCATCTCAGATACTTATAGCATTAGATATATTCTGTGAGCTAATGTGATGTTTTGTTTGTCACAATGATTTAAAAATCAATTATTATACCACAAGGTTGACTTTCTCACTATCTGTTTTATTTATGAACCCTTTAAAAAAACCACAGGAACATTTGATTTTACACTCCGATCTCCCCAGCATGGGTGGGGGTTTAAAAAATTGGAGAGTAAATTGAGAAGTTATTGTTAGAAATTGTTGCATAAGATGGAAAATTTGGATGGTTTGTAGACAATATGGATGCCATAACATATATCTATTTTGAATTTTTTAGTGTCCCTGGCCACCATTTCAACTAAGAACATCAATACATCACTATGCAAATGATAACTTGTGACATCGCTAGCCATTTTCTTTGATTGTGGATCAATTTATAAACTAATAACTTGTGAAATACGTAGCCATTTTCTTTGATTGTGGGTTTCAAAAACTCGAGAGTAAATTGAGCGGTTATTGTTAGAAATTGTCAATGCATCTAATAGGATCCATTTCAACTGAGAATGTCAATGCATCATTGTGCATCTAATAGGATCCATTTCAACTAAGAATATCAATACATCACTGTGTGAATGACAACTTGTGACATCCCTAGCCATTTTCTTCGATTGTGGATCAAGTTATAAACTAATAACTTGTGAAATCCCTAGCTATTTTCTTTGATTGTGGATCAAGTTATAAACTAGAATATACTCTCTCTTCAGAAGACTCTGGAATATATATTGGATGGATGGAAAGGTTATGGTAAAAATTGTCAAAAAACCCCTTAGGGTTGTCTCAACTTACTCTATTGTTAATCATATAGTGTCGATTTTGTAAAACTATAGGACTTAAAAAGGGGAAAGATGTTATGCATATAACACAGTGGCATCACGATGAAGTTGCGGTCTCTATGGAAGAAGGGTATTTCCAATAGGATGGAAAAATGTCGTGGAAGATGAAAGAAATTTCATTCATCTGTTTTATGATCTTTTATTATGGGGACGCTATGTCTACAAATAGTAATGATGATATCAAATCTTACTATCAAGCATGGCCCCTCTTGGATATTATTGACGCTCCAAAAAAGAACACCCACACACACATACACATATATATATACTTCTAGGTTGAAATTTACAAAAGAGTATTATTAAATTCAAAAACTTAAAAAATACTTGATCATATCATGCAAGCTAAATTATATTTCACGTAAGAGCACAAATATATACTTCATAGCTAGGAGTATTGTTGATTTTTACAACTAGGCATATTATTGATAGTTTTTTTAGAGAAAAATTTGTGCACCTTTAGATAACATTACATATCACATCTGTCTTCATCTACACTCTTCTTCTATTTGCTATTGAATAGACTTACAACGTTTCCTTTGCAACATTTGGTGCAAATACTAGTTTATATATTAATAAATACTACTTATTAATAATAAAAAAGTTGTAACATAAATAATATATAACAAAAAAAACCATGTATTTTTGGAATAATAAAATAGTTGTTGGAACAAGAAAAACTATGTATATTTGGATGTATGAAAATTTAGATGCATTCTATTTTAAAAGAATAGTGGTTATAAACATTTAAAAATAAATTTATTAAATAATGAGTTTAGATCTATACTATTTATGAGATGGATCAATTATCTTTTCACTCTAAAAAAACTTTGCATATCAAGACATTTGATCTCTCTTGGCTCTTGATATTGATCTAAGCCATTTTAATTCCCCCCTTTAAATAAACTACATTCCCCATGAATACCATGGGACATTGACCCATGCGCTGTTTTTATAGTTTATTATTATTATTATTTTTATTGTATTTTGACTTACTTAAAGTGTTCATTACATTATGTCAATATTTTTATTTAATTTACTTTTGACATAGTCAAAATGTTAAACATGGCATAACAACATTTCTATCATGCTTTGTTGGAGAGCACTGTGACACAAAAATGTAATATTTAAATACAAAAATAGTTATTTTCCTTTGTTATAGTGTTTTTTATCCATGCAATTTAAATTAATTGGTTTGTGTGGAGTTTAATTTTATGATATAAATTTTATTTAAATCTAACAAATTTTTAATAACATCGTTTTAACTTAAAAGTCACCAAAACCTAAATATTTATCTTAATTTCCCCCTTTAAATAAACTACATTCCACATGAATACCATGGGTCAATACCATGAGCTGTTTTTATAGTTTATTATTGTTTTATTTTATTATTTTTATTTTTTATTGGATTTTGACCAATAGTTATTTTCCTTTTTTATATTTTTTATCCATTTATTTTAAATTAATTGGTTTGTGTGGAGTTTAATTTTATGTTATAAATTTTATTTAAATCTAACAAATTTTTAATATCATCATTTAAACTTAAAATCTGTGGATTTAATGGCCTAAAATGTTTCAATAGTCTAACATTTGATTCAATGGCTCAAACATAAACACATTGACAATTAGGAGAGTTGTTTTCAAATAAAAACGCTTTAAGGCATAAATATTTCTAGATAATTTTAAATAATTAACTTTTCTATAAATAAATATCTGATACTTAAAATTTATTTAAAAACTCACATCTTTTTTAAATTTATAAATATATATTTTTCTTTTTTAAAATAATGATTTTTTTTTAATAAATAATTTATAAAATATACTTCCGGAAAGGCCGTACTTCCAGAAAAATTCAATTTCGATGACTGATTCCAAACTACCCATGAATAACGAATTCATTATTTCTTGACAAAATTAATGAATGCCACCTGCTGTACTCGTGCAGGAAGGCATGGACCCATTAAGTCCTGCCACCCTAAATTTGAAAACATTAAATTTGACATGGATGATTGATTGTTCCCCTTCGTTTGTCTATTGTTGTTACAGTTCTATGATGAATGCTTGTTGCTGTTACTGATTTTTATTGGTGAAAACCATGTATTTTATGGATGATTAGATCTTTTCTAAATAATTTCTACTTTTCCCCACTTAGCATAATCAAGTTAACATAATTCATTATTAAAGTTAAAGCAGGTTTTTTCCTGTTTCACTGAGCAAATCAAATAGTGGATTTTATATACTACAAATGAAGACTCAAATCTTCTATAAAATTAAAAACACCAAATACATTTTATAGCAGTTAGGTTATTTATTCAAGGGATTTTTTTTATTATTATTGGGTTATTTATTCAAGGGATATTTTTATTATTATTGTTGTTAATGATTAAATTTTATTTATTTGATAATATAGGAAAAGACAAGTGTAATATACAATATAGTTGATTAGTACTGTTTTTATGAAAAAAATAAAAAATAAAAAATAAAAAATAAAAAAATAGTTAATAGCAGAAATTATTATATTATATTGAGTATAAGGTTATTTTGTATATCTATGATTTTAATTTTTATATTTAATTAATAAATAAAATTGTTTTGTAAATAAATCAAAATTTATATAGATAATTATTACTCTTTTTTGAAGAGTAAAACTCAATCTCTTTGAATAATTTGTAGATAGTACAATAAAATGAATTACAATCCTAAGTTTTAACACTTTTTAGATATGTATATGATTATATAAAACCACACATGAGCTAACTTCATAAAAATGAGAATACTTAAAAACTTGTAAATATTGTATTTTATTTTGTTATATAAATAATATACAAACTTTTTCCATCCAAAATGGATATTAAAACTTATTTACTAGCCCATTAAGAAGAAAAAAAAGTTATATAATTATATAAAAATATATCATCGAATACTACTTTTATATTGTATATATATAAACGTATTTATCAACACAAAAGCAAGGAAGGAAATTAATATCGAGAGAATTGGTGTCGGTGTCTTGTTGGTAAGAAGTTTGACGAAATCTACTGATATCGAGTGAACTTCTGACAGGATCATGTCATGTCATTTGGATGGTTAAATAATTGGCTGGAGCTATTTCAAACTAAATGAAAAATAATTACAGATTATTTTGCCAATAATTAAAACATAACATTATATTTATGTGTTAGATGATTAAAAATATTATTATTTATAAAAAAATTTAATATATTTTTATTTTTGATAAACAACGTTTAAAATGAAGAAATTGTTTTTAAAGAAACTGTCTTGATTCCTTGGGCTTTTTCTTTATTTTTATTTATTTATTTTTAATTTAATTAATTAATCTATGTATTTATTTATTTATTTTTAATTTTTTGGGCTTTGTTTTATAATTAATTAATTAATTAATTAAACGGTTTAATATTAATTCATATATATATATATTCATGAATTTAATTATTTATTTATAATCATTATTTTTACTTTATTAGTAAATAAATAATTTAAATTTTTTTTTAAAAGTTAGCTCTAATTAATTTTTCTTCCAATTTAGTTAAATTAGCAGGTTAGTTTGATCCTGTATTGAAGATGAACTGTAATAGTTGGTTTCAAACGTGTGGACGAAATTGTTTAGTATGTAATTATTACCTAAAAAATTTTATTCACAATCTTTGAAACATTTGACTTTAAAAATTATTAACACAATTTCTCTAAAAACAATTTCTTCCTATAAAAATAGACATTAAAAAAACGAATAATGTTTAACTTAGATAAAAATAATCATGTCCATCTATTTCATATATATATATATATATATATATATATATATATATATATATAATGATTAAATATCTAATTTAAAATATTTATTTTTCAGAACTATAATAAAATGATCTTGTGAAATAAATAACTCTAGACCAATTACAATATATCTATTAGACCAATTACAACATATTTGCACTTGGTAAAAGGTAAAAGGATTACAAAAAATAGTTTGAATTGCAGTTTTTTTTCCAGAAATCTAGTAATTTTTTTTTCTTCACAAAATTAAGAAGTAGAAGTATTTGAATCATTTTTCTGATAGTAGAAATGAATTTAGCATCATCATAAATCTCTCCTTTACCCAAACTCTTGAAGTGCTTTAGTTATAACCCAAATTTTCAAAAATTTCTACCAGATATTTTTATAATCTTACCAGCATTCCTAAATTATTTTATAAGTTTTTTTTAATGCGTTTTAAAATTCAAATGTATGTTCAATTGATAGAATCTGTCAATTAGTGCAGTTCGAGCTTCAAATGTTGTATGCTTAGGTTGTATGTTCAATTTATATTAAATACATAGAACATAATTTGCATAAAACATAAATCGCAGATATGAAAAACAAATAGCCATCATCCAATAGAATTTCTATTTAAAATAAATTTGAAATGCAGGCGGGTTCCGGCCGCTCTTCCACAGGCATTCCCAATAACTCCTTTACTGCTACTCTGCGAATTAATTTCATGATCTATAATTTATTATTCCTGTGCAGAAGCCAGCGTTCCTGAAAATTCACCAACCGTTTTAACTCTGGTTCCCTCTGGTTTGTTGACATATCGTACCAGTAGATATTATTTTGCCGGCACCGTGTAACAGAGCTTTAGAGCCCTTCCCACCACTACTTTTGCCCCTTCAATGTCGATTTGCCTTACATAAATAATTAATTGCGGCTTCTTTGGACAACTCCAGTCACCAAATATAGAAGAAATCTTTCTGCAAAGCGAGAAATCAGACCTGATCTTGCCATCTACTCTGGGTTGGCTTAGGGCTAGGGCTGGGCCTGAGTCTCTGCCCTTACGCGCAGGAAATCGCCATTAAAGACTGTTCCTAGATGCATTAAAATTAAAGACAATCTGGTGAAAGAAGTGAAGGCGTTCACGAGCTCAGAGCCCCTGATCCTGACCATGCCCTGCTCCCGGCCATGGCGTGAAAAATCTCCAAGGGTTTCAAGATCTCCAAGACTGCCCTCCATCTGGTCAGGTATTCGAAAACCCTAGGAACTTACCCTAATAATAACGGGTGGGATTCTGAAATTAGGTTTTTTTTTCCTTCCGCAGCAACATCCGTAGGCGGGCCATCCTGAGGGGCCTCACGCCCAGGCGATTTAACTAACAGAATCTAATTCTTAGATCCAAGGAGAATTGAACCTCAGTCGGGTTCAATCAACTGGGCTTATCTATTAGGGCTTTTAATTGAAACCTTTCCCGGTAAAATTGAACCCGTGCCAGAGACTTCAACCAGCAGAGCTACTCGTCAGATTCTTAGCTTTAGCTTTTAATTAAGAGTTTCAATTAAGTGCTTCAAGTTGTCCAGATTATTAAGGGCTTCAATTTGTCCAGATTATTTTTAAATGTTAATGTACTCTAGGGTTTGTGTTTTCTTCCAGAGGGTTTAGTGTTCTTGTTGCTGTAAGGCCTCTGTCCCATGGAAACAAATGTCTGCAATTATGGTCCACAGCCTTGGGGTTTTGGGAAAGGCAATTTGAGTTCTGTTTGATGCATAAAGAAATGGCAGAGGCTGCGGGTTTTGTGCGACTGGAAATATGTGTCTGCCATTAAGGAAAAGACATGGGGCTTCTCGTTCTGGTCTACTGGCGCCTGCGATGCCACAGGTTTACACGACATAGGGTTTCTCATACTCGGCTGCCGGTGCCTGCGATGCTACAAGATCATTTTAGCCATGTCGTCCGGCCTGTAAGCTTCCAACAATTCCCTCTAAGCCTTCAGACATGTCTGTAAAAAAATATGACATCTAGAAATAATCTCCATTGTCTTTTTGATAGACATTTTTTTGTTTTTTGTTATTCTAATGAATACAAAAAAGTACATCACAGACTTATTTAAACTTAACTGTGTTGGATAGAGAGATCATAAATAATCTTGGTAAAGTTTCTATAGATTAAAACATATTACTTTTAAACACGTTGGTAACGTTTGTAGCTGTAATGTTAAAAATTTAATAATTTCCATTGTTGAAAATACAGGAAGATTATTTTTGAATAATTTCCATGGTTCAGAGTATGGAAAGATGATAAATAATCTAGTTAAACTTTGCGTCGATAGTTTGAAAATGGACTTCTAAACGGTGCGAACGTTTGTAGAATTTCTATTTGTCTTACGGAATGAAAATCAGGTATGCTTTTGACTATTTATGACTATTATTCTTATGCATTAAAAGTATGTTTAAGGAAATCACATTAAAATTTTGTTGGTGTGTGAATTGTTTTTTTATTTAGGTGTGATGATTATTAATATCCACCAAGATTAGATGATTATTAATATTCACCAAGATTGAATGTGGTCGTTTGATTTATGGGACTTTGATAATTATTAATATTCACTCACATTGAATGTTGTCGTTTGATTTATGGGACTTTGTAAGTGATTTTAGAAATTTTTAGATTTTTATTTTTGAATGTGGTATAGAAGTAATAAGATAAACATATGGTTTTGTTGAGTATTTTGAAATTGAAATGTAATTCGATTATAAGAGAGGTTTTTTCATATTCACAAAGTATCGGAGATTATGGATGCTCTATCCACAAAGTTTTTTAAATCTTCTTGTAAGATACTAGAGGTACACGTAGGTGTTAATATGATAAGATTGAGACTTTTCTCCTTATATTTTCGAAGAATATTATCCACAACTCTTTTTCGAGATCCACGTGTTAGTATGTGATGATCTACTATACTAGCAGTTGCAGGAGTAAAATTTCTTTTCCATTCTAACATAGAACGCATTACGTTAAAATAATCATCTCCTAGAGGAGCATGCATAATGGCATGGACATTTTTGAATGAACTAGCTACTCGTAGAGTTCCAATATGAGCAGGACCAGCATACATCCAATGGGTTAATTTCATAAATTGAACCTTATCTCAAATTGATCCGTATTCCCATATTGCACCACAGAGATATCCCTTTATCTCTTCCCTATTGTAATAACATTCCCTTCTGATAAGTTAAGTATGGTGAAATTATGAGAAAAAGAAAAACAAAAATTCCATTGGATTTACTCTTTACGAAAGAAGAAAGGGAAGAGCGAGGGAAGGGAAAATAGGAACCAATGAAATAAGTTTGGGACGGAAGGATTCGAATCTCCGAATAACAGGATCAAAACCTGTTGCCTTACCGCTTGGCCACGCCCCATTCCCATCCTATTTCCCTGTTCATATGCTAATGAATACTTATATCAAATTTTTTGTCAACCCATTAGGATCCAAGATTAATTAGATCAGATCCCAACTGGGCAAAAAAAATTTGTGGATATTTCAACAAAATAGGTTATTGATGGAATTGGCATAATAGGAAAAACAGAAAAAGGGACAAGAATATTCATTCATTGATCATTTTCTATTAGATTGGGTAAAATATTGTATGTATGAAAGAATCATCCCTTCCAACCCCAAGTCCGGTCAAACTTGCCGAAGAGCTTCGATCGATTCGATCAATCAAAGACCTTTTTGGCTTTCCCCCCCACCGCCCCCCCCCGCCCGCCCGCCCGCCAATTTTTATTGGAGAAGAAAAATGCCAGTGATGTTCAATATTTGTCTAGATGATGCCTTTATTCATTCAAATAATCTCTTTTTTGGAAAATTACCTAAGGCTTATGCAATTTTTGATCCAATTGTCGATGTGATGCCAATTATTCATGTTCTCTCTTTTCTCTTAGCCTTTGTTTGGCAAGCTGCTGTAAGTTTTTGATAAAAAGTATCTTTTTTTTTTCTTTTTCAAGTTTTTGGATCGCTGTGATTGATCCAATTTTTGTATAACTCTTTCCATTTTTTTGTGACAGAAGTTCTATCCTTGTTCCACTCGACGATACCAGATTCAAATACCTTATCTGCTCCCGGATAAAAACTTTTCCACTAACCTTCATTGATTCCTTCCAATTCCACCGCTCACTTCGGATCGGGCTATTGGGTCATGTATTGATACGATCGATACCAATGACATATTTTCATAAATATTCGATAAATATCTGGTTGATCCAAAAAATAAGAAGGAAAAAAGACCATTTGGAAAACAAAGAGAAAATTTCTCTTCTTCTTTCAAATTTATTTTCACGCGTGATTCGAAGAAATAATTTCGTGATTTGTAACAATCATACTATTGTTTGGTATTCAAGTATCCATATATGGTACAAAGATTGATGATCTATTCTGTTGTACTTATAATAAGGATTCCAGAGATTACATAATGCTTACTCTTAAGCTGTTCGTTTATGCAGTAGTGGTATTTTTCATTTCTCTTTTTATCTTTGGATTTCTATCGAACGATCTAGGACGTAATCTCGGACGTAAAGAATAGTGAAAAAAGTCTCCAGGTTAATGGGTCTTTTCCGTTCCGTAGAAAGATTTGGGGTTATTCGTTTTCAGGATCAATAGTGTACGAATGGAGAGAGAGGGATGCGAACCGTCGGTACGGATGATCCGTACTACGGATTAGCAATCCGCCGCTTTAATCCGCTCTGCCATCTCTCCAAGATGGAAGAGTTCATGTGTAACAAAATGAATGGTGGAGTAAAGGTGTATACCATAGTATGTACAGATTGTATCGGAAATATAATGAATATTGCAATTATTTAGTGGAATAAAGAACAATCTAGTCAATCGTATTGCTCATTTCGTTCAAAATAGTTATTTCTTTTCCTCTCTTTTTTCTGACCTGCTTGACCTGGCCATCGCCCAGGCCAAGCAGGTCAGAAAAATCATTCATACAGTGCTTGACCTAATTTGAGAGCTAGAATACTTGCTGTAAAGGCAAGAAAAAAAGCTATCAAAAATTGAACCTCTATTATCATCTCTTCATTCCCTCCCCAATCAGTTTGAATAAATGCGTTAGATGGATTAGTCCATTTATCCCTCTCCAGTATAAAATTTTATTATCTAGATATTGAAGGGTTCTCTATCTAAAGATATTAGATTATTGTAAAGATATTAGTTGCTCAAGGCCATAATAGGTTCCTGATCGAACCTACACAAAAGGGTAGGAGTCCGAAGAAGACAAAATAGAAGAAAAGTGATTGATACCGACAACATTTTATTCATACATCCAATTTTTTTAGTGTTAGTTATTGTTAAATTTAGATAATCATGGTATGTTCTATGTTTAAATGTAGTTTTATTTCAATTTTTTTTAAGGGTTAATTCAGATTTATTAATCACATAAATTTGAAAGTAAAATGTTGATAAAACATAAAAATAGATCAATAGAAGATAAGTCAAATAATATATCAGAATTTGTAATTCTCTTTGTCTAGCAAATGGATAGATAAATGTTTGTTACAACAGACAATAAGATGCCTTAGCCAATAAAGTTTTGAGTTGGTCAAACCAACTTCTCCAACAGCGAAATTAGCCTTCCCCAAGTGTCACACAGACCCCTCAAAGACAACTCCAAAAAGTCAATGGAAGTCAACCCAAAATGGTCAACACAAAAGTCAACGACACAGTCAACAGAAAATAGTCAAAGTCAACACATCTCCTCGATTTTGTGCCCTCTAATGCAGCCTCAAGAAATCAGAATTTCTGTCCAAAAATCGAAGTCAAAATCCAAGAGTTGACGCAAAGTCAACATTGGTCAATGCTGTCCAGAAACCCTAAAAACAATCCGAAAATTACAGCGAAATTCTTCAAGTTCAAATTCACACATGTGAGGGAAAGGAAGCCTCTGCTAGGATGTATAAACCAATTAGAACTCAAGTAGAAAGTGTGTGTTGATATGATGAAATGAACATCATCTCTCTCCAATTTATATCCATCAAGAAGGGTGTGTGACACATCTATTGGGCTTGTGAGCCTACATTACAAATTTGGCCGACCTTGCGCATGTGTGGAAAATAAAATCAAAATATATGTTCTGTTTATCCAAACAAGATGATCTTTAGATCAATCTTGCACCTCTCCGAAAGAGGAATCCAACAAAAATATAATCATCATCATATGAGCAGTGCAACATGGAGTTTGGACCCAGTTGCCCAAAATTAACACTCCTTCTCAACTAGGGAGAACTCCATCTGTCCATCTGTGCCATCCTATCATTAGTACCATCGTGTATTATCATCATCATCATCATCATGTAATCCTTTCAAACTTGATGCTTTACGACTTCTTCAAATGATCTAAGCTCTAGTTGTATAATTGTACTCAGATTCACACGTGTGAGGGAAAGGAAGCCTCTCCTAGGATGTAGGAACCAATTAGAACACAAGTGGAAAGTGTGTTGAGATGATGAAATGAGCATTGTTAACACTGGAAAATCGTACAAGCAGAAGACGACATTATTTAATGTCAAGCAGAAGGATTTACAGGGCTGAAAGACATTAGAGAATCCAGAAAGTATTTAAAAATCTTTAAGGTTTGAGGAAAAATCAAATTTGAGCAAGTCATAAATGCTTTTGCGTGCATAATCCTTCGTGAAGAGCTCCTTTGTGTGTTTTTTTGACTCGATATGCGCGCAATCCTGGGAGTGGCGAAATGTCATTTTCCGGAACCACACAAACACACTCCAAGACAATGATTTCACTTGAAGTCACCTAAGGACAACCACCAACGCCTCCTTAGAGATCAAGGGAGCACACAAAAGAATATTTGTGACACACAATGGAATCATCTCCCTCTCTTGGATCACCATCCACAATGTACCAAGAGAGGGAAGGAGGATTTGAATTCTCCTATATAAAGCCACCATGAGATGAAGAATAGGTGCACACATTTTTATGCTGGCCAGAATTGCTCAAGCAATACCAGTAATGTGTGATCCAGAGCTGAAGATAGAGGGGACTCAATTGTTGGCCATCAAACAAGTTCAGTCCACCACAGTAGAGAGAGAGGGAGACTTTGCATCGAGGCAAGCTTGGAGTAAAAACATCCTTGCATCGGGACTTAGAACCCATGTTCTAGAGGCCCTTTGGCAAGATGGTAAAGTTTCATTTTTGTTTCCTACCAGCACTCAATAAGAGGGGCCGAAGAGCCACTGTTGGTATTATTGTAGATGTCTAACTCTTTTTAAAGCTCGTGTTTATTTGTTTTATTTTTAGTTTTAGTTTATATATGCATGCTATTTCTCTATCTAGTATGCTTATGATTCTAGCTTGTTCCACTAACTTGCTTGACTCCACCTCTTTTTCTCCCTGATACCAATAACTTAAGTGGGTAGACCACACCCCTTAAGTTGGTGTGATTTCATACATACGTGCACCAAACTCACTTCAACAGGATTGACAACTCCACTAACGTTTATTACCAAGTTTATGTGATTGTGTTTTTTTTGCAGAAACCTCTGTCTGTGCTGTGGAGTGGAGCTGAATTTCCCCTGATTTCACTTGCAGTCCCTAGTTTATCCCAAGTGACAGACTGAAGCAAAATAGCTCCAAAAATTACTTTTGCAGGAATTTGCGCGCCTTTTCTTCCCACAGACACGCCAGGGCGCGCATTCAGAGCTGACCCTCGCGCAGACATCGTGCATGTTTCAGCGTTTTGTGTGCAAAAGACAGAAAGAGAAAATTCTCTCTTATTTTTATCTTTTTCCACTTGTAAAGTGCTTGGCATCCCCTAATACACCTGCCAACACTTGTTGTGATACCCCGCAGCTTGCTAAAACTCACTCTTAACTGTTTTTTGTAGGCTTAGTGTCAGTTTTATTTCAAGTTGATTTTTGTAAAGTTCACACATAGTTTTAGGGGGGGGGAAATAATTTGCATTCCGAAAAAAATGTATGTTTTGCAAATTTTGGTACAACCACTCCTAGATAACTAGCCAAAGTAAGTGGCCCAAGCATGCACAACTAGTTTATTTTTTCTAGTGTAAAAATTATTAGTTTAGTTCAATTTTTGCACTAGGATTTTTGGGACTAGGATTGAATTGTTTATAGAAGAACAAGTAATCTTTGCTACCTTTGCACTCTCTGGTGATCATAGGTAAGCATATGAACGCTCCTTATTCACAACTCGCCATCTCCCTATAGTTGATCACATAGATTAACCAGGAAAAATAGGAAGCGGTCCATATCCGCACATGTTTTTATTTTTAGCAAGGAACAATACAACATATTTTAAATAAGGGATTTTGAAAAGGATCATCGAATATCCACACGTTCAAACTATGTGCTTGTCCACTTTATGCTCATACACATTCACTTACTAAGCAAAGCAAATACACCTAAAACTAACTTAACCAAACTCACTAAATTCTCCCCATAGAGGCTACAAAAGAATTTATAGCTTAAGTTAGGATCAAGGGGGTAGACATCCAATAAGCCGCCTTGATTATTCTTCATCTTGAAACATAGAAGTTGACTGTTTAGGGAGCTTCAAATCCACCTATCAGCTCATGGAAAAGAAAACTTGAGCGCGGTAGAGTTCTATTTCAGAGGGGGTTAGGCTTAGGTGCAGTGCGTGCGGTATCAGTTGGGGCTATCTGACCCGGCTGATACTCGGTACTATTAGTTGACTTACCAAGAAGCCCAAGACTCGAACGCTCACGTGGGATGGTGGTACTTAGTGACCAAAATTAGGGCATAATTTCCCTATAGATGACGGTGCAGGTAAGCGCCAGACCCTCTACCTTTACCTTGGTGGATTTTCTTCGGCTGATTGGGGGCGTCGCCAGCTCTTACGGGACGTTGTGCCAGCACTCGCAAGATATCTTGCCAAGGCCCAGTTACATTTGAGTGTGTGAGGACGAATAGGTCTTTTATGATTTTGAGTATCGTATGCAAACAAACAAAAACCATTTTTTTGATTGCTTGATCACATAGAATTAATTTAAAGGGAAAATTTGTTTTATTTTCGTTTTGTTTTAGGTATGTAACGAGAATTTTTCTTTGATCATAGACTCTATCCTCTCAAATTTTTTCCAAAACCAAACCTAGTCGACACCAGAAATGACCCAACGAGACCTCGTCAATCTAAGCGTCTTTTGGACCTCCCCCCATTACCGGGAGGGGTTCCAGGTCTTTCGTCGTTTAAGCGTCAAAGATGGAACGCTGCCACCATTATTGGTTCATCCTTTATTGGGGCATCCTTAGTTGGGAACCCTAGTCAGTCTCCCAACACCACACCACACCACACACCACTCTTCGCACAACCCCTAGGGGGCAGAGGAGTGTGCCCCATTCGGGAAGCTAGCGGAATACACAACAGGGTACGTCGCAGACCAACCCTTTTCTTAACCAGAACTTTGTGTTTTCGCACATTGCAATGGCATCAACCTCTCAGTCACCTTTCTTAGCTTCGTTGAATCTATCTAATTTAACCAAGCTGACAAATGACCCCATTGCACACAACCCTACATGGCCTCCCATGCCCACGAAGCTCCCTTTAGATATCCCAAAGTTCGAAGGAAAGCAAGCAGAAGACCTAAGTAATCATGTCATGACCTTCCACTTGTGGTGCTCATCGAACAATATCATTGACGACACTATTCGATTGAGACTATTTCAACGCACTCTGACAGGAGTAGCCGCGAAGTGGTACGTGGAGCAACCCTCAGCTTCACATGGAACCTTTGGTGTCCTCGACACTATGTTCCTGACATATTTTCAGTTACTTATTCACCATGATTCCGGAATGGAATTACTGACACATTTCAGACAAACCCCCGCCGTCCATATCTCGGACCATCTCCACGAATGGAGGCAATGTCATAGTTTATGTGAAGCAAAACTCGACGATAAGGTTCTTTTGGATTTGTTCCTGAAAACTCTCACGGCAGAGATTTCAAAAGATGTGGCGCAACAGAGGCCCACATCCGAAGAGTATGCCATTAGCAAAGCCCAACAGCTTGAGCTGATTTATACGCAGTCATGATACATTTACAATATCTTGTCAAACGCCCCGCGCCTGCAAACTTATCAAGAATTGCCAAGTGCGTCGAACTCTGCAGACGGACTAATTGGGTCATTGACCCAAAGTTACCTAGCAGCAGCATTCAAAACCCCGGTTACACGTACAGTTCTACCCAGAACATACCTTAATCCAATTTTTAAAGTCATCATATGCCTCAGCAAAATTTAACCTATATGGGGCCAACATATCACCATGGAGGACCTTATCCTCTGGCTTAGGGGACCTAATGCGAAGAAAGAGACACTAACGGAAGAGCTCCCCTCCAACAGCGAGGTGTAAACCAGGGACTGCGCTATGCTCAGTCCCCAGCACAAGACTTGCCTATGCAGACAAATGCACAGGTGAACTTTGTGCAGCCTTCCCAAAACCAACCTCACCAATATAACTAGGAGAACTACCCTCCTAACGTGGTGAAGAAAAAATAAAAAAACAAGCCAAAATGGAACCATGAAGTGGGGGGCAACAACCAGCAACGCCCTCCGCGATCCTAGGTTGGGGACAACTCCAACTGGAATCAGAGCCAGGAGCCGAGCAATGCCCAACGGCATAGCAAAAGGCCACCTCTCCGAACAAACCATTCTTGTTTGATATGTGGTGAATACAGTTATTATACTCACCACTGTCCTGATCTCCCTGAGCTGAAGAAGATATCAAGTAACCGAGGATAAGGAGGATCTTCCCAGTAACCAGCTGTGATGCAGGAACTTTTCCCCCATCAAGGGACAGTAAGCACTCAGCAACAAAATACATACGACTCTGGGAAATTCAGCCATGAAATCTACATGGCTGGCGAAGAGATGTTTTTCCAAACACGGAATCGCAATTATGACACCCCACCAGACACCAATACGTCAGGGGCAAGTACCAGTGCACCGACTGCACCTTTGACCATTTCAAAGATGCCTATCAAACCATTGCTAAAAATGGCAAAGGCACCCAATAGGCGAGCATAAAACTACTCCAAAGCAGCCCATAATTATATCATCGTCGAAGATTTAGCACAATCTCCCGTTGCTATGTCAGCTTTGGAAGTATTGCAGTAATGCCCAAAACAACAGAAATCCCTACTTTCTGCATTAGGCGCTATCGACCCTGTCGATACACGCCTAATGGCTCTTGACTTAGACAAAGCCACCCCTAGGGTTCCTTCCATGGTCGCCTTCCAGATACCAATGTCAGTCCAGAATATCACAATTCACCAATGTGTCATAGACGAGGGTGCATCCACGTGTATCATGTCCAAAAATGTTTGGCAAAAGTTAGGGTCCCCCGAACTAAAACCCTCAGTCATTACGCTTAGAGCATACGACGGTCGTCCATCAACCCCTGTCGGCCTCTACCATAATGTCTCGGTTAGCTTAGCCGGAAAAATGGTCCACATAGACATTGAAGTCTTGGATGCTCACTTGGACTACAATATACTCCTTGGGCGGACTTATATGTATGTCATGTCAGCCATAGCCTCCTTAGTCTTCTGCATCGTGATGTTCCCCCACGACGACCACATCGTTACTGTAGACCAATTGACGCATAGCGAGAAGTGACCCCTAACAAACACTGATGTAATTCTACCCTATGTAGAAACATCCTCGGATGCTCTCTCACGGTACCAAGAATGTGGCCTCGGCCAGTTCAAACCATCGTTCGTTCTAGGTTCATTCCTAGGAGATCCTCCCATAATGCCTGAGTCATCGCCCGATGTCACATAGGCTCCGATGTGCATGATATGAACATCAAGCGTCGAAGCTAGTCAGGACACACACACAAGCAGTAATGGCATCGAGTCATCAGCCACGATAGCCTCTCTAGCCTATGCCGCCTCCCAAACCCTTTTCCTCTACCCCCTAGCTCGTTTCGTCTCCCAGTAGGTTTTGGCAAAACTGGTATTACCAAACATATCATTGGAAATACCAGTTTGGTATCTCATTCCCCCTGCGGGAATAGGAGCCACCCACGTCACTGCCACAGGATTGAAGCCCCTTAGTCCCGATGAGGCCCCACTCATCCAAGAAACGGTCAAAACCACCCTTGCAAAGGAAATCCCCATTTCAAAACTGGTGATCACGACTAAGAAAACTGAGAAACGAGGAAAGAAGATAGTGACCCCTGCCATACAATGGGAATCACTAGTCTGCGCCATATGCGACGTAATATGTCACCCTACCCATATCTATCTGGAGCTGGATGAATTTAAACCACTCCTTGGCTCTCAGACAGAGATCGCGACGCCGCATTCCCGTAAAAATGAACCTACCACCAAAGGTAAAGGCAAAGTATTGCATACCAATCATGCATTTGCTCTCTACAGCAACTACGGGCACTATACCCATCATTGCCTAGAGATCCCGCAATATAGGGACGTCTTACATGCCATCGAGTGATCCTATCAAGAGGATCCCTCCACCTAGGCATCCGAAAATGAACTTCGTATCATCCTGTACCTACAAGAAGAACAAAAATCACCAGAGAAACAACCATTTGTCCCTCTTCCCCTCAAGCCACCATACACCAACCAGGGACAGGGGAACATGGTTGCCTCATCCTCTTGAGTTATCAAGCACGTCAATTACTGCAGACGGTTTGATTGAGTCTTTGACCCAAGGTCACCTAGGCAGCAGTAATCTGTATTCAGGGAGTTACCAAGCGCATCGTCTACTGCAGACGGTTTAATACGGGTCTTTGACCCAAGATCACCTAGGGAGCAGTAGCACCCATGATACTCAGAGAGTTACCAGGTAGGTAGATTCTGCAGACAGCTTGATCGAGTCTTTGACCCAAGATCACCTAGGCAGCAGTGACACCCATGATACTCAGAGAGTTACCAGATAGGTAGTTTTTGCAGACGGCTTGATCGGGTCTTTAACCCAAGATCACCTAGGCAGCAGTAACACCCATGATACTCAGGGAGTTACCAGGTAGGTAGATTCTGCTGACGGCTTGATCAGGTTTTCGACCCTAGATCTCCTAGGCAGTAGTAACACCCAGGTAGGTAGATTTTGCAGACGGTTTGATCGGGTCTTTGACCCAAGATCACTTAGGGAGCAGTAGTACCATGTGCATCGATCCTGGAGACGGTTTGATTGGGTCTTTTTCCTGAGATCACCTAGGAAATAGTAGTACCACGCATGTCGATTCTGTAGACGGTTCGATCGGGTCTTTGGCCTAAAGACACCTAGGCAGCGGTAATCAATATCCTGGATACTCATATGATTCTACTCAGAATGTATCACAACCTAGCTATCATGAAAGTCACCCCAGCACTCATATATCAACCAAGGACAAGGGAATCTATATCCCCCATTCCCCACACAGAATGGACCACTGGCACAACGTAATGCGCCGGTCAATCTTGTGCAACCCTTCCTAGGCTCATCAACAACAATACAACCAAAAGAATTATGACAATCCTCCAAATACTGAAAAAAGAAGTCGAGGAACAAACAAAAGGGAGATCCTTGGCAGGGGGCAATAACCAGTAATGCCTCTGTGATCTCAGTCTGGGGGCAACCCCAACTGAAATAAAAACTAGGAGCCAAGTAACTACTCCAAGAGAAAACTGGAGCTTAGAGTATATGATCACCAGACCGAAAGCAACACTGTGACCAGCCCAAAGGTGATGCCAGACATTCGCCCCCCTGAAAAAATAAATTTTCACCGTCGGCAGGTATGCCTTTTCTCATCTTCTTTTTTAAATCTCATGACTTTCAATAATATTTGATAAATAAGATATTTTCACTTGAGGTAGTTCTTTTTGTAGGAAAAGCTCGCAAACCATTCACAACTCCATCTACTGAAAGTTCCAGAGCAGGTATCATTCCACCCCCGGCATGATAGAGTCCCAGTAAACTCTGCATATCATGACATCATTTCTCCATCAGAAATCAACCATAGGGTCCTCATATCCAATCGTGTTTATCATCACCTCACCCTGCACATGATAAACATCCTCGTTGGTCGGTAGAGCCTCCCTCCATGGCGCTCGTCACCCACAGTATACCATATATCACAACAAAAGTGACGCCATGGCCATACCACTTCAGTCCAAGAAACACCTCATGCCTATCCATTCACCATGCATAAGGTCAAGTTTTACCATACAAACTAAAACCCCCTTCTCGGACGATCAGGTTGTACAAGCAGATTAAAAGCGCACTAACATGGCTTGCATTTGGCCCACCATACTCCACCAGCATAATCCCATTTTCGATACTTTTTCATCCGCTTCATCAACCCCACACATGAGACCAACCAATGAGACCCCCACCCTCAGCAAAACACCTTCCTCACAACATCAGTGAGCGAACACTTTAATGTTTTGGGGTACTCGTTTTCGTGTTTTGTACAAACTAAACCCCATTATTTTATTCTTTTGGTAAGTGTACAAAGACCGCAAACGGTGCACTACATCCCCTCACCCTCTCATCCATCTTTTTCTCCCATGGCAACAGTCCCTGAACATCCTTGGTCGAAGTATTACACCCCCACGCACAAGCCACCATGTTACATCATTTTTTCGCCATCTAACTTGTTACTATTACATGGACCTAAGTACACCATGTAAGACAAATTTTACCCTAAGTAAAATTGCTTTCACTATGAAAATAACTTAGTAAACCACCTTTATTATGTTGTTTATGGTCTAAACAGAAAACCCCATGAGGAAATATTAAATAAATCTACATTTGTTTGATTTTCCTCAAGGAATAATTAGTTAAACAATAGTTTAATTAATATTCCTGGTCATATTTAATCCAAAACAGGAAAATTAATTAAATAAATTATTATTTATCTTATTATTTTCTAGGAATAATTATTTAAACTTTATTTAAATAATATTCCTTGTTAAATTTGACTAAATCATTCATAAATAATTAAATAAATCATTATTTATTTGATTATTACTCAACAACATCCTTAAAATAATAAATAAATAATTTATTTATTTATTATTCACAAATAAAGGGATTTGACCCAAGTCAAATTCTTTTTCCCTCCAACAAATATAATAAAATATTCCATAAAAATTGGATCTTGATTTGGTTAATAATATTTTAATTATGCACCAATATCTAGACTAACTCAATATTTTGTTATAAATAGAAGGGTTTTTTCATTCATTCACTACTTTTTATTGCCTAAAGATCACTCTGGATCTATACTTTTGGTCTGACTTTGATCCACCATCATTGTCATATGTTGCTACCATTTTTCTTGTGAGCTCCCTTTGAATTCCATTTTTGTTTGGGTTTTCTACACTATCAAGAGAGAGGGATTTTAGATCTGAAGTGTTGATGACTTACAAAAACCCATCCCATTAAGGAGGACTAGTGACATCCTTCTATGTTCTCCTCCCAGGTGTCATAAATACAAAATTCTTTAAACATATTCTTGTCTTCTCTATTGGATGCATGGAGAAACTCTTGTTTTTATTCATTGCTTAATGTCTTTTAATGCATAGATTTAGATTTTGCAGCATTTATCTTGGTCAACTAATTGCAAATCTAAAGATATTAGCAACGATCTTTGTTGTTAGGGTTGTTTGTTACGCACGGCTAAAGTGAGCCTTTTTCGTACTCTTGCGATTAAGATTCATACTAACAACTGGCGACTCCACACGGGTTTACGATTATGACCTCTGTCGTTTTTCAGATCCCTGCATATCCAGCTGCTTCAAACCCTAGGATTTCTATTCAGCCTCTTGTTTTGATTTTCTTGATGTTTTTAACCCATAAAACCCCAAAACATTAAAAATTCTAATTTCCGTGTGTTTTTAGACCTATTGTGCAGGTGACAAACATCAACCGCAGCTAAGACGACACATTATGCTGAAACCTTCTCCCGAGAGTGCCGGAAGTGCAGGTCGCACTTTTTGGGCCAAACCAGTGACTTGAACCTCCAGGGCGCAGAAAACAGGCCTAAACCTGCGACCTCTGCAGAAAACAGGCCTAAACCTGTGACCTCTGCAGAAATCAGGTCATAAACTGTGACCTGGACTTTTTGCGAGTTTTTCTGAAAGTTTTCTGAGTTTGTCTGGGCCTCTGTTCAACGTTGCCTAACCTCTGTCTCTGCCTCTTTTTGACCTGTACCTGTTCTGTTTTACTCATCTAAGTGAGAACCTAACTCTCTAGGGCTTCAGTACCCTCCACCTTTTGTGGAAGAGTTTTAACTGTTGCAGGTTGTCTGAAATTTTAGAGTGTTCAACCCTTTTTTCAAATCTGATACCTTACCTTCAGATCCACTTCAGATTGGCTATTTATCCATCCAAATCACCTCCTTTTAGTTTTGTTTTGATTTTCCTCTAGGGTCCTCTCTGCTTCCCTCCAGGTTATAGCCTTTCGCCACCTCATTTACAACAATTTTTCCTCTGATTCTTCGTTGTTTTTCTGCACCTATTTCCCGCACATATGACCTTTAGATCCCTGTCCCTCCCGACCTTAGATCTATTGGCTATTTTGGTGTGTTTTGACTAGATTTTTGCCCACCTACAGACTACTTGTTGAGAGGCCCGCCTCCTTGGATTTAGATTATTGCATTATTAGTTGTTTATTTTCTATTATTTCAGTTTCATTTACTGTTATCTGCAAGTTTATTTAGAGTTATATATAACACTTTTTCTTTTTCTCTACAAACGACTGGGTTTAAAAAATAAAATTTACACACTTAACACACACACCCTAAGTGAGTAAGAGCTTGGTTAACACAGCCAAGCAAAGACTTTAACATTGAAATCAATTGATCCTGCACCTCTCTGTCGTTGTTTCGACATTGTAATCAGTGAATCCTGCACTTCTTCGCCCTTGTTGGTCTCTCTTCCCTTTGTGCCATGTTTGTGCCTTCACCATTGCGCCACCAAGGCATTTATCCCAGAGACTTATTGGCCTTCATCCTCAATTTCCGGTAGGAAGACTTACTGCTCTACATAGGATTCGAGTTAGTCCTCCATCGAGTCCGCACTCTGACTCCTCTTCTGGTTCATTAGGTTACCCTTTTGGTTCTGCCCCCTGTCACCTTCACCATGTTTGGTTCAGGACCAAACGCTGGTGGTAGCCCCGACCCTAATGCTGGGAATACTACTAGTGGGACCACAACAGGAACTACCCCGAATACTCCCTTGCTTCCCTATATGGCAGGCCTCAGTCTTCCCGATTTTAACTAGTTGATCAATGACCCTATACACCATGACGCTAGTTGGCCTGCTATGCCGACCAAGCTCCCTTCCGACATTCCCAAGTTTGAAGGTCTTGCTGGAGAAGATCCTACAAATCATGTTCGATCTTTCCACATGTGGTGTTCGTCTAACTCTATTACCGATGACTCTGTCCATGTTTGGTTGTTCCAACATACGCTTACTGGTGAAGCTTCTAAGTGGTATTTTGATCAAGTCTCGTCCTCTCATACCACCTTTGCGACTCTTGCCTGGGCTTTCTATCTTATTTCTAGCTTCCCCTTCGTTATGACACTAGTACCGAACTTTTGACTTCTTTTCGTCAATTGTCTGCGACCCGCCTATCTAATCATGTCCAGGAATGGCGGAGAAGAAAGACCCTATGTTGAGCCCCTACCTTTGAAGACCGTGTCTACATGGACTAGTTCCTTAGATCCCTTTTGCCTGCTATAGGCAAAGATGTCACATTGCATTTCCCTAAAACCGAAGAAGCCGCTCTCCAAATTGCGTTAAAATATGACCTAATCTATACTCAGTTGGGTTATGTTTATACCATTCTACCTGATCTTCCTAGACCCAGTGGTGCCAATGCACCGAGGGCATCTCATTCCGCCGACGGTATCATTGGAGCTCTCTCTCATTCATACGCTCAGCGTCCCATGGGCTATGGTTTTCCTCAGGGAGGGGCCAACGCCTCCTGCACTTTCCCCCCTCTCAGAAGCATGTATCTAGGATACGACATGCCTCCTCCTTTTGCCCAACCTCCTGTTTACCACAATATTACCCAACCTCCTTATTATCTATATCCGTAGCCTGGTGCTCCAACTCCTCCAGCGTTAGCACCACTGTCTCCCTTGCCTTCTCAACCCCCGCAACAACAACCACCGCTCCCTCAGGGGCAGGTGTATGCACAGCAGGGCGCGACTAATCCTCCTCCTTCCAAAAAGAAGAGGAAGGACACTCAAAATCAATCTGCCCCCGGTAATCCTGAAACTAATCCTCAAAATAATGCACCTAACACTGCTAACCAGTAACAGGGCACTCAGCCCAAGCAAGACAAGCCTGTTCGCACGAACAAGCCTTGTTCTTGTTGTGGTGTTTATGGTCATTACACGCACGATTGTCCTCTTTTACCACAAATGAGGCAGATGTGGGAGTCTCAAGCAACATTGCAAGGACAACAAGCCTCCCCTTCCGTCCCTCCCAATGTTGCGCCTAGTTAGCCGATTGTGTTTACTAATCATTTCCCTCAGCAATTATTCGTGGCTACCCAACCACCTGAAGGTCAGGCGGCCACTCAACCTCCTCCATCTGGTACCACCAATTACCAGATTCTCATGATGAACTCTGACCAACCTATAACCGTAAATATCAACCTCTAGACTCGGTCCCATCAGTACAACAAGCCTCCCGCTGTGTCTGTCCCCGAGCCCCCTTCTTCAGGTTCTACAGAACCACTTTTGACACCTAATGGTCCTTTGCAGATCCCTCAGCCTAAGGTGGAGGTTCATACCAAGATCCCTAAGGGACCATTATGCCAAAACGCTGCTTCTGGCAAAGTTGCCCATTCATATAGTATAGTAGATGATTTGGCGCAATCTCCTATTTCCATCTCAACGCTGGAACTCCGCCAGTTGTGCCCTTCACAACGAAAAGCTCTACTATCTACCATGGGTGCTGTAGATCCTTCAGATGATCGATTGATCGTTTTTTATGTTGACCGGTCATAACATCCTCCTCTTCCTGCTTTTGTCGCCTTCCAAATCCCAGTCAAGATCCGGAACGCCAACGTTTCTCGGTGTATCATTCATGAGGGAGCATCCACTTGTATGATGTTCGCTTCGGTTTGGAAGCAACTCAAATCGCTTGAGTTGACCCCTTCCACGACCACTCTCCGAGCGTGGGATGGCCACGCCTCCCAGCCCATTGGCCTATTCCGCAATTGTCCTATTACTCTTGCGGGAAAGATTGTTTGTGTTGACGTAGAAGTCATTGACAACCTCTTAGATTACAACATTCTATTGGGTCATGGCTACAACTATGCGATGTCTGCTGTACCATCTGCGGTCCACCGCAAGATGTCCTTTCCCCATAATGGAAAGATAGTCACCATTGATCATTTGACATATAACGAACCGAAGTCTGAGACCTCCCCTGAGTCCATCATATCTTCGGTGGCCAATAAGCAAACCGTCGATCCCTTGACCAGTGTCTCACCCGGAGTCTGCAAAGATTCCTCTTTGCTTGGTACATTCCATGGTCTTCCTCCTCATGTCTCTAATCCTAACTCATCGAATGTTTGCATGATGCAATCGTCTCGGGCTTCCCTCAAGCGGCCCGCTTCAGCTAGTCAGCAGCCTTTCCCTCTGCAGCCTACTCCTAGCCCTTCGATTCAGCCTTCTGGACCTCCTCCTCCTGGCCATTCACGAACAACTGGTATCCATGAACCTCTCTACCCTCCTGGAATGGTTCCTCCAGGCCTTAACCATCTTGGTGTCATCCTGCCTGGCCATTACCCCTCCGGTCAGATACTGTTCCTAGCTCCCCCTCCTGGAGTGTTCTCGGTACCTGTCATTGCTACCTTATCCCTTCCTAACCTGACCTTGGGGATTCTCGTCTGGTACATCGATCCCCCAGCTGCTACTTCGCTTGGTCAACCCAAACCTTATTTTGCTTTGACCCCGGTTCAACAGGTCCCTATGACCCCTTCTGCTGCTACTGTGCCTCAGCCACCTCAATAGGAACCTCCTCTTGTTGTGACAGCTTCAAGTAACGGGGGCAAAGCCAGCAAGAAGGCATCTAAAGACAAGGCTGCCCCGATGAACCTTGCCCCTCCTCAGCGACCAAACTGTACTATCCAGTGTGCTTTGTGTGATGTTGTCGTTCATGCCACCCATACCTATCCGGAGTGGCCTCATCTCAAGCCCATGGTCAATGAGATGTTTCCGAAGTCTGATATCCCTGAGGTCTACATCATTATACCCGATTCAGTCTCGAAACTCAAGTCTTTGCGCACAAATCACCCTTGTGCTTTATGTGATTTCCATGGCCACTATACTCACCTCTGTCCTTGCCTTGAATAATATCGCTCCTCTTTGGAAGCGGCCGGCCAATTCGAGGCCAAGCGCAATAAGTCCACCGCTCCCTTATTTGCGTGTTTTGCTTCAGTAGAACCAGATGACACATCCACTCCTATTGACATTCTCCCTCCGGATGTGGAAATGATAGTCTTCGACCACTGTCCACTACGTGTCATCATCTATGAGGTCCTCGATGGAAGACCCCGTTGGGCCTTCCCCTTCTGTTTCGCCTGACCTCCCTTCAGCGATCACCTTGGGCTCAACATCAGTGGATCCTTCATCTACTTGTTCTTCAGTCATCCTCTGTGACGACGCGCATGTGAACCTTTCTTCTCATGATGATGAATCAGGTAGCTTCGTCGCGTCAGGTTGTTTTTCTTCCTCCAGTCACCCCATCTTCTATTACAATGATGACACTATGGAAGTCATCACCACCCCTGACTTTATCCATCCCCCCTTACATCGAACCCATGCAGTTGAACCACATACACCTTGTGGCCATTACATTGACACCTAATGTTTGGGTAAGGGGGCACCCATATTTGAGAGACCAGGAGAATCAATTCTCCACAACTCTCCTAGTGCATCTGGTCGTGTCGACTCTAGTCATCATTCTTCCCTGTTTAGAAGAACCTCTAGAGTCTCATATCACTTCAGATCACTCTAGGGATGATACCCCTCATCATTCTTTATCTTATATCAACAACCCAGTCCCTTCAACATTGTTGTTGACCAACCTGTGGGCTTTCTAGGAGAGCACTAGTTCATTATCTCCAAATCCACTCTTTGGGATAGTGACACCATGCAGGTCAACCTAGAAACTTAGTCCATTTGCTTCATATATGCAGTACCAAAAGAGATTGGTAATCCTTCATTCCCTTTCTCAAATTGCATAACCATAACGCAAACAAATGGCACACCACATAATTTAAATGTGTTTAGATTCCCACTTTTTTAAATCCATTTTGGCATGACCATAACATGCTTGGGGGCACACATACCCCTCAACCATAAAAATCCCAAATCTCAGCCAAACACAACACTGAAACCCCCTTTCTCTAATAGGTCACACTTTTCAGGTCATTTCCTGGGACAGGTCGCAGTTTTTTGCCCAATACCTGCGACCTGGCTTTTTCATGAGCTCTGGGTACCTAAATTGAACTTTCAATCCACTAAAATGAAAGAGTAGGGTTAGGCCTTTTACCTGCAATTGACGGATCTCGATACCAATGGTCAGTTTGTCCGCTACGATCGCCGCAAGATTTAGGGCCTTCCCTCCTCTCTACATTCACCACAGCTACACTTGCAAATGAGTGAATTTGGAGGGAAAATGCCTTATTAAAAGAGAAACCCCTAATTTTTCTTTCTGCTGCGGCCAAACCGTAGCTCAGTTTGACAAACCGTCTATACCATTGGAAGGCTCTCACCAAGCCCTCAAATGGGTATCTGTTATTTTTTCGTGATTTGATACTTCACTAGGACACATTTTGTCCAATAAGGGTCACTTCACCACTCCTCAAAATCGAATTTCTTCACTTGCAACACTTGTACTTGGGGCACCACTTTGCCTCCATACTTGTCCTTGCTCATGTCGATTTTTCATCGTGAGTAACCATCATGTACTCATGTTTTTATGGTCCCCATTGGACCTTTTCTGTGTGGCAACATCATCGAGTCGCCCTTGTTTAGAACATCTGAGTTGAGTCATCATTGCATCCATGGAGTCTATCACGAGTCCCTTTGTATCTCACTATAGTCCTCCATCCTTCAGTGCTTGGTTCTTCTCTCGTGTCACACATTATGGCCTTCAATTCTACTGTCCCCTATCCCCTTTGATATTGTGTTAGTCGCTGCCAGGTCATCCATGCCCTTTATGCTCTGACAAGGAAAGTCATCCGTCCACTACTCAGTACCCCCCATTTCATCATCATCCCTGGTGTCAATTTGTCAGTCACTCTTCTATTTTATCTCGTGCCTTAGATGAGGATTCCTTATTGCCTCACCTATGGCAGACCTCCTGTCGACATCAAATCATTCATTCCAGAAAACAGGTCTAGAGGGCGGTGTACCTTGGTTCCAGCTTCCACTCTTGTTCGGCGCTTTAGATTAGGCAAAGAGACTCCTTATTTCCCTTTGACTTGATTGTTTCTCAGCTCTAGCTCCTTATAGCATGATCGAGATCCGTATACTTGATGGTTCAGTGATGCCGCAGATGATACCGGTGATTCCCGGGTGTGTGTGAGATGTTTTCAGACCTCATGAAGGGGTGGCCCTTCAGGTAGCCCCCCACATGCCCGGATGACCTCTTCATTACAACGTTCGATGCAACTCCATAGATTTGATGATGTCGGCCTCAGCTGCTTGTAGCGCCTTTTAGTTTGCATGTATCAGTCAAATTTTCAGAGCCCTTTCCTGTTTACAGGGGCACTTTGGTTGTATTTATATCTCATGTACTTAGATATTATTGAATAAATTCTTGTTGTTATCCCAGGCACAGTATGTATGTGGGATTCATTATCATGTTTTTATCTGGCTCATGTTTATGCTAGCATGTACTATATTGTTCAGTCCCTTGTTTACTGGACGCATTATTCTTTGTACTTTGTCTCAGCGGGCATAGGTATGCCTCCCCTGCCACCTATAGCACAGGTACTCACTCATAAAAGAGACTTGTCGCACCTGTAAGTCTCACCTCCTCCGGGTCTAGTCCTCTAGCGCTTTGGTCTACCTTATATTTCTCTCTCTCTGACTTCCCCTTCGGTGTCTAGTGATTGAGTTCTTACAACATACTTCGGTCATACGATTAGATCCTAACGCTCGCATGCTGGGGGGTAATCTGTTACACCATTTTTTGGTCATCTAACTTGTTACTATTAGATGGACCTATTTACACCATGTAAGACCAATTTTACCCTAAGTAAAATTGCTTTCACTATGAAAATAATTTAGTAAACCATCTTTATTAAGTTATTTATGGTCTAAACAGGAAACCCCATGAGGAAATATTAAATAAATCTATATTTGTTTGATTTTCCTCAAGGAATAATTAGTTAAACAATAGTTTAATTAGTATTCATGGTCATATTTAACCCAAAACAGGAAAATTAACTGGATAAATTATTATTTATCTTATTATTTTCTAGGAATAATTATTTAAACCTTATTTAAATAATATTCCTTGTTAAATTTGACTAAATCATTCATAAATAATTAAATAAATCATTATTTATTTGATTATTACTCAACCACATTCTTAAAATAATAAATAAATCATTTATTTATTTATTATTCACAAATAAAGGGATTTGACCCAAGTCAAATTCTTTTTCCCTCCAACAAATATAATAAAATATTCCATAAAAGTTGAATCTTGATTTGGTTAATAATATTTTAATTATGCACCAATACCTAGACTAACTCAATATTTTGTTATAAATAGAAAGGTTTTTTATTCACTCACTACCTTTTGTTGCCTAAAGATCACTCTGGTTCTATACTTTTGGTCTGACTTTGATCCACCATCATTGTCATATTTTGCTACCATTTTTCTTGTGAGCTCCCTTTGAGTTCAATTTTTGTCTGGGTTTTCTACACCATCGAGAGAGAGGGATTTTAGATTTGAAGTGCTGAGGACTTACAAGAACCCATCTCATTGAGGAGCACTGATAACATCCTTCTATGTTCTCCTCCCAGGTGCCATAAATACAAAATTCTTTAAACATATTCTTGTATTGTCTATTGGAGGCATGGAGCAACTCTTTTTTTTATTCACTGCTTAATGTCTTTTAATGCATAGATATAGATTTTGCAGCATTTATCTTGGTCAACTAATTGCAGATCTAAAGATATCAGTAGTCATCTTTGATGTTAGGGTTGTTTGTTATGCACAGGTAAAGTGAGCCTTTTTTGTACACTTCGATTAATATTCATACTAACACACCATGACATTCATAGCCATTTTATACCCATCCTGGAAGTCCTACCGACTCCAGGGATTTCCCCATCAGGAATAACTATGACTTCCTCCAAGCTGCTTAGTATACTCCTACCTTGGGCCACTTAACCCCCATCATCAGTTTTCAGTCACCCCTCGCCAACATACCTTTGTTAAACCCATCACAACCAGGTCCCCGACCCCTCATGTCGGCGACCCCTCGTTTGGTTGAAGCTTTCTTTTTGTCGACTTCAACACCTATTTTCCAAAAATGAAGCGGTACCTTGGATTACCCCTCTCCATAAAAGAGGCATCCTCGGGTGGCACTATGGGAGACATCATTGCCCATAGATGTCATCAATCCTCTTGACATTCGACTGCAAAAAAAACTTTCATGTCAAGATGGTATTGTACCTTACAACCATAGCACTTTGATCAAATTCGTCGAAAACCCGTGCCTCTATAAGCGTCTCTTTCAGAAATGCTTACATGGGAAGGTCCCAACCAGCGCCTATGCATACAATGCACAACTATATGCCATACCAACTTTACGCATATGGGTACCATATTCCACCTATTGTCAAAGAAAAAACGCCCCGAGGAGGCGTTAGTAGTCGTCGTCAGCAACCACCAGATCACTACCATATCAGCGATACAAACATAACATATATTTGTCAAATAGATTTGTTTAACTAGCCACAACATCACGAGCATGGGACATGCCAGCCTCGTAGAAAATTTGTATATTTATTGTATTATATTTGCTTACAGTGGTCCCTTAGGACATGGTCATTCTTGGAACCGGTGCACGGTGTTTCCAATTCCAAGCTTCACACAGGTCTCTCTCTCTCTACGCATGATATACAGAAAAGAAACTATAATGTATTTTGGCTATACAGTTCTTCCTAGACCTCACATATTAGGGGAAAATTGTCAACACTGGAAAATCGTACAAGCAGAAGATGACATTATTTAATGTCAAGTAGAAGGAGTTACAGGGCTGAAAGATATTAGAGAATTTGGAAAGTATTTAAAAATATCTAAGGTCTGAGGAAAAATCAAATTTGAGAAAGTCATAAATGCTTTTGCGCACATAATCCTTCGTGAAGAGCGCCCTTTGCGCGCTTTTGGACGCGATATGTGTGCAATCCTGGGAGTGGCGAAATGTCACTTTTCGGGACCACATAAGCACACTCCAGGATAGTGATTTCACTTGAAGCCGCCGAAGGACAACCACCAATGCCTCCTTAGACATCAAGGGAGCACACAAAAGAATATTTGTGGCACACAATAGAATCATCCCTCTCTCTTGGGTCACCATCCACAATGTACCAAGAGAGAGAAGGAGGATTTGAATTCTCCTATATAAGGCCACCATGAGATGAAGACTGGGTGAACACATTGTTATGCTGACCAAAATTGCCCAAGCAATACCAATAATGTGTGATCCTGAGCTGAAGATAGAGGGGACTCAATTGTTTGCCATCCAACAAGTTCAGTCCACCACAGTAGAGAGAGAGGGAGACTTTGCACTGAGGTAAGCTTGGGGTAAAAACATCCTTGCATCGGGACTTAGAACCCATGTTCTAGAGGACCTTTGGCAAGAGGGTAAAGTTTCATCCTTGTTTCCTACCAGCACTCAATAAGAGGGGCTGAAGAGCCACCGTTTGTATTATTGTAGATGTTTGACTCTTTTCAGAGCTCGTGTTTATTTGTTTCAGTTTTAGTTTATATATGCATGTTATTTCTCTATCTAGTATGCTTATGATTCTAGCTTGTTCCACTAACTTGCTTGACTACACTTATTTTTCTGCCTGTCACCAATAACTTAAGTGGGTAGACCACACCCCTTAAGTTGGTGTGATTTCATACATACATGCACCAAACACACTTCAACAAACATCATCTCTCTCCAATTTATATCCATCAATAAGGGTGTGTGACACATCTATTGGGTTTGTGAGCCTACATTACAAATCTGGTCGACCTTGCACATGTGTGGAAAATAAAATTAAAATATATGTTCTGCTCATCCAAACAAAATGATCTTTAGATCAATCTTGCACCTCTCCAAAAGAGGAATCCAACAAAAATATAATCATCATATGAGTAGTGCAACATGGAGTTTGGACCTAGTTGCCCACAATTAACACTCCCTCTCAACTAGGGAGAACTCCATCTGTCCACCTTTGCCATCTTCTAATTAATACCATCGTCTACTATCATCATCATCATCCTGCAATTCTTCCAAACTTGATGCTTTACAACTTCTTCAAATGATCCAAGCTCAGATTGTACAATTGTACTTAGATTCTCACGTGTGAGGGAAATGAAGCCTTTCCTAGGATGTATGAACCAATTAGAACACAAGTAGAAAGTGTGTGTTGAGATGATGAGATGAACATCATCTCTCTCCAATTTATATCCATCAATAAGTGTGTGTGACACATCTATTGGGCTTGTGAGCTTACATTACAAATCTGGTTGACCTTGCACATGTGTGGAAAATAAAATAAAAATTTATGTTCTACTCATCCAAACAAGATGATTTTTAGATCAATATTGCACCTCTCCGAAAGAGGAATCCAACAAAAATATAATCATCATCATATGAGTAGTGCAACATGGAGTTTGGACCTAGTTGCCCAAAATTAATGCTCCCTCTCAACTAGGGAGAACTCCATCTATCCACCTGTGCCATCCTGTCATCAATACCATCGTATATTATCATCATCATCATCCTATAATCCTTCCAAACTTGATGCTTTATGACTTTTTCAAATGATCCAGGTTCAGGTTGTACAATTGTCTCATGGTTGCTAGGTACCCTTGGTACCTATTCGGCTTCTTGCTTTCATGGAATTCCCCCCTTGGAGAAATATGTCTATCGACATCTTTGAGAGTATCCCTGAGACATGAAGGTCTCATTTTATTATAAGGAGGTGGATCAATAGGATCCATAGGTCCTTCAACATCGGGCATAGGTTCATCCATTGGCTCTTCCTGCTTCCTTGCTTCTTCTTCTTCTTCTTTGTCTTCCTTTGATCTAGGCAGATTTCTTACTTTCTCGAGGGCAACATCTTCATCAAAGGTGACATCGTGGCATTCTCTTTGACTAAACACAGATTCTATATGCCTTCGAGGTTTCACTGTAGCCCACAAACATTCCCTTTTTTCTAGAAGCATCCAACTTGCTTCTCTTTTATTTCGACACATGAAAATAAACATGACTTCCAAAAACTCTAAGGTGGGAGAAACCAGGTTTCTTACGAGAGAAGACTTCCTCAAGAGTTTTGGAGTCTAAAGCAGAATGTCGGCATCTATTTTGAACATACACAACAGTGTTCGCAGCTTCTCCCCATAGAAACTTTGGAAGACCTTGGTCATATAGCATGGCACGAACAACTTCCACAATGGTCCCGTTCTTTCTTTCAGCAACACCATTTTGCTCAGGAGTATACACAGTTGTGGTCTCCCTCTTAATTCCAACTTCCCTACAAAATTCATTGAATTCCTTTGACTCATACTTGGTCCCATTATCGGTCCTCAAAATTTTGATTTTCTTTCTGGTTTGATTTTCCACCAAGGCCTTGAAGATACAAAACCATTTGAATGCTTTGTCCTTCTTCTTCAAGAAATATATCCAGGTTTTGCGAGATAAGTCATCTATAAAATTGATGTAATAGGAACATCCTCCCAAGGATGTTACGGAAAACATACCAGATAGATCAGAATGTATCATTTGCAAGATATCTTATGTCTTTGTGACACTTTGACGGGAATAGTCCCCTTATATGCTTTCCTTTGGCACAACATTGACATATGCCTTCATGATCATCTTTAAACTTGGGCATCCCAGTCACCACCTTCCTTGCTTTGGGAAGGGCTTATTAATGAAGGTGTGCAAACCTCCGGTGCCATAACTCAGTTTGAAGAGTTGTATCACATGACATGGCCCCCAACGGACTTCCTCCAACCTGATAGAGTGTATCAACTCTAAAACCAATAATAAGAGCTTCTTTGAAGTTCTTCTTCTTGATGTGTACCTTTCCATCAATGAATGCCACCTTGAATCCTTTGTCTTCCATTGCCGAAATGGACACAAGGTTCTTCTTCAAATCAGGTATGTACAACACATCTTGTAAGCGAAGGACTTGACATTGAGATAGATGAAGGGTCACAATCCCTGCCCCTTTCATGGGGTAGGTGGCATTATCTCCAAGGATAATTTATAAATTAGTATCCTTCTTAATCATATCAGAGAGGGCTTCTTTATAACCAGTGAGGTTCTTGAAGCACCACTATCAATCAACCAGACATCCAATTTGTCAGGAGGAGATGCAGCAGAGAGGGCATATATAAGAATATATTCATTTTTCTTATTATCAACAAACATTGGAATCATCGTACTTGGAATTCCTTGACCTCTTGAAAGGTTGGCCATTTCCACTTCGATTAGAGGGAGCCTTCCTCTTTGCTTTGAACATGTTGTTCCTTTGATTGCCATTCCCCCTGAAGTTGTTGTCATCATCCCTGGGAGAGTCCCTTCTATTGGGGCACTCTCTTGCATAGTGACCTGTCTTGTTACAAGTGTAACATCTTCCCTTTCTTCTTTTAGGCCCCATTCTTCCATGGTTTTGATTTCTCGGACCACCATGGTTCTTATTCTTTGCATGAGAGGTGAAGGCAGTCAGGTCACCAACATTTCCATTAGAGAGATGGTCTCTCTCCATCATTCTTTTCTCCTCTTGAGTGCATCTCGTCAACAATTCATCAAAATCAGGAATCACATAATTATTAAGAATCGTAGTATTAAATACATACCAGTCTCGGGGAAGTCCTCCAAGAGCAATGAGGACGAGCTCTCGATCAACGACTTCTTCTTCTATGGAAAGGAGATCATTCATGATTTCTGTGAGCCTCATAAAATATGATTTGATGGATTCATCTTTGCCCTTCTTGATATTTTTCAACTTGTTCTTGAAGAAAAGAACTTGATTAGCATTTCTAGCCCTGAACATGCTAACCAACTTATCATGCATCTCTTTAGATGTGCCCAGCTCAGAGATGTAAGCAACCAAGTGCTTATGTATCGAATCCCTGATAATCATCTTTGCTTTGATTTCCCATTTTCTATAATTCGTCTTTGTGGCAGCTGGTGCATTTGATGGAGGCTCATGGATCTTCCCTTGCACTTAATCCATGACATCTTGATCTTCCAAAACCAAATCCAAAGACATCTTCCATGCATGATAATCAGACTCGTCAGTCAACTTATCATTAGACTTGAAACCTTGTATGTGGAGGCCATTGATCCTTGATAAGACTTCTTTGATGATTGCTTTTCACACTATCTTGGGTTTTGTCTTCACCTCTGCTCTGATACCATGTTAAACTTAGATAACCATGGTATGTTCTATGCTTAAATGCAGTTTTACTTCAATCTTCTTTAAGGCTCTATTTATATTTAGCAATCACATAAACTTGAAAGTAAAATGCTGATAGAACATAAAAATAGATCAACAGAAGACAAGCCAAATAATGTATCAAAATTTGTAATTCTCCTTGTCCAACAAATGGATAGATAAATGTTTGTTACATCAGACAACAAGATGCCCTAGCCAACAAAGTCTTGAGTTGGTCAAACCAACTTCTCCAACAGCCAAATCATCCTTTCCCCAAGTGTCACACACCCCTCAAAGACAACTCCAAAATGTCAACGCAAGTCAACCCAAAATGGTCAACGAAAAAGTCAACACTGTAGTCAACATACATCTGTCAAAGTCAACGCATCTCCTCGATTTTTTTGCCCTCCAATGCGGTCTCAAGAAATCAAAATTTCTGTCCAAAAATCGAAGTCAAAATCCAAGGGTTGACCCAAAGTCAACATTGGTCAACGCTGCCCACGATCCCTAAAAACAGTCCGAAAAGTACAACAACTTCTTCAAGTTCAGATTCACACGTGTGAGGGAAAGGAAGCCTCTCCTAGGCTATACAAACCAATCAGGACACAAGTAGGAAGAGTGTGTTGAGATGATGAAATGCACATCATATCTCTCCAATTTATTCCATCAATGAGGGTGTGTGACACATTTGTTGGGTTTGTGAGCCTACATTTCAAATCTGCCCGACCTTGCACATGTGTGGAAAAAAAAATCAAAATATATGTTCTGCCCATCCAAACAAGATGATCTATAGATCAATCTTACACATTTTCGAAAGAGGAATCCAACAAAAATATAATCATCATCATATGAGCAGTGCAACATGGAATTTGGACCTAGTTTCCCAAAATTAACAATTATGAAGGTGAGAAACTCTTTTGTCCCATGACATTTTTTGGATCCACCAAAGCCCAATTTCATTATTGATCCGGATTTATGCAGGAATACAACTGAATACACATATAACCATAAGCACAGAGATGCAGCGGAAATAATGCTTCATTTTATTAATAAAAGAATGACTGAAATAAGCTTACAAACATAATGGAAACAAGCTATGGCACTGGTAGTGTATCTCTGAGAAGATATGTGGCATACACAGACCCCTGAACTATGTTACATTGAGGCTTGAAGGCCTATTATAGACATAATGGAAATAGATGAGCTAGGGTATTAGCAGCGTATCCCTGAGAAGAGATGTGATGGCTACTAGCCCCTGAACTGTGTTAAAATGAGGCTCCAAGGCCTATTTATTGTTGAGAAACAATGTAAAACCCGAAACGTCCAAAAACCTAACCCTGGGAGATGAAGCACCAAAACTGAGGGCCCCGTTTGGGTAAATTGGTGTTTCAACTTCCCGGGGACGTAACTTTGGCATCCGATCTTTGTTTGACACGCTCAATAGCTCGTTAGAAAGATATGTCCGAGGTCTGTCCATATCGCTCTCAATTTTCCCAAAAAATGTCGTTTAGGGCCTCAAAACGGCTTCGGAAGTTCAGGAACTGAAAAATTGCTAAAAATAGTAAGTTGTGCTGAAACTTAAAAATGGAAAGAACTGATGGCGAGGGTTGGCGAGAGAAGGGGAGTAGGGGAGGATATTTCTACCACCCAATATTGAGCAAATATCCAATGAATAATGCGCCAAAAGAATAGTAAAATGAAAATTAAAGGCAGTCTCGGGGCTTGTTTCCATGGAACGGCAATGGCATACAAAGGCTAGTATTTCAATTAAGGCTCCTCATTTCTTCTCCCCATGGAGCTTACTACTCTTCTAATAAGGCTGGAAGTCCATCCATGTTGGCATATAATTTCTCCGAACTGAGGTTTATTCTTTATCAAATACTCGCGTAACCAAACGAGAAAATTTCTCACCTGTGTTATTGGCCACCAATATCCACCTGGATCATTAATGCCCCAAAAAGGCTTTGGGTGTGCAGGACCCGAAAACCTGTTAAAAATAGTAAGCTGCTGGAAGTGAAAAGCTGCAAGAATTGATGTTGCAGGTCCAAATGGAATAGGTGGGCGGCCATCGATATCCACCTGGATCATTCCTCCCTCCTTAGGAAGGAATTGTATCCATTGCGTTAAGTTCCTCCATGGGGGGTAAAATTCTATTGAACTTGGTCTTGGATTTGTCCAAGATGTCGCGGACCCATTGGCGGACATGCTGGATGTAGATGTGCTGTCGTTGGGCAACTGTTGAAGGATCTGGGAAAAGTTATCTGTCATCGTGGTCCTCTGTTTGTCGAGGGCCTCCTTGAACACGATTTTGATAGGATCTTCTGCTCCCTCGTCTTTCTTTCCTTCCGCCATGGGGGGTCGTCGGGGTTTGCGACGCTGATCTTGGAAGGGTGCAACCAGATCAAGCCCAAACTCCTTATACCCTGACCATGTTGGGGACATGCCAAAAAAAACAGAGAAAGAGCAGACTTGCTTTGATACCACTGATCTGGATTTATGCATGAACACAACCGAATACACATATAACCATAAGCACAGAGATGCAACAGAAATAATGCTTCATTTTATTAATAAAAGAATGACTGAAATAGGCTTACAAACATAATGGAAACAAGTTAGGGCGCTGGTAGCGTATCTCTGAGAAGAGATGTGGCATACGCAGGCCCCTGAATTGTGTTACATTGAGGCTCGAAGGCCTATTACAGACATAATGGAAATAGATGAGCTAGGGTACTAGCAGCGTATCCCTGAGAAGAGATGTGACAATTACCAGCCCCTGAACTGTGTTACAATGAGGCTTGAAGGCCTATTTATTGTTGAGAAACAATGTAAAACCTGAAACGTCCAGAAACCTAACCCTAGGAGATGAAGTGCCAAAACTGAGGGCCCCATTTGGGTAAATTGGTGTTTCAACTTCCTGGGGACGTAACTTTAGCATTCGATCTCCGTTTGACGTGCTCAATAGCTCGTTAGAAAGATCTGCCCAAAATCTGTCCATGCCGCTCTCAGTTTTCCCAAAAAACATCATTTAGGGCCTCAAAACGGCTCCAGAAGTTCAGGACCTGAAAAACTGCTAAAAATAGTAAGTTGTGCTGAAACTTAAAAACAAAAAGAACTGTTGGCGAGGGTTCAAATGGAATAGGTGGGTGGCCACCAATATCCACCTGGATCATTAATGCCCTAAAATGGCTTCGTGCGTGCAGTACCTGAAAACCTGCTAAAAATAGTAAGTTGCTGGAAGTGAAAAGCTGCAAGAATTGATGTTGTGGTTTCAAATGGAATAGGTGGGCGGCTACCGAGATTCACCTGGATCAATTATGGAGCTTATGAGAATTATTTTATATTTTAACAATGTTTATTTTCTTCCATACACTAGTCAAGACATAGAAATACTTTTGATTTTGGAGATTTGGATTAATCACCTCCTTATAATATTTTAGTTTCCTTTCTAATTCTAACTTTTTAAGACTGCACAATTTTGTTGAAAAGTGGAGTTAACTGGAGTTGCTCCAGTTTTAGAGGAGTTTTCTTAGGAAAAATTGACTCAGGCATAACTTGAGCAAATTTCGACCAATTTTGGCTCAGAAAAAGTCCATCTTAGCAGATTGGGACATTTTGAGCAGTTTGGAGTAGGTTTCAGGAGCTGTAGAGGATTGTAAACAACACTTTTTTCCATTTTGAGCTAATACAGAGGCCCAAGCCAAGGTTTTTTGAAAGAGGCATAACTTTTGCCCAGAGAATCAGAATTCGACTCAGTCATAACCAAAACATGGGTATTGGGGGTGTCCAAGAGCCATTGGAGCAGGTTTGAGAGCCATCAGAGCTCAGGAAATGATTGTATTCATATTTTTTATTAGTTAATCAAAGAGGGCGAAGCCATTGAAGTAGGTCCAAGGAGATGTAGCCCATGAGGGGTGAACTCCTTTATCAACTCGAACTCCTTTATCAGCTATGTGTAATGTGTTTGCTGTGTATTACATTCTCTGTATTTTACTTGTTGTTTATGTGTTTTTAAAGCTAATTTACTTCATGAATTGCTAATAAAAGACACACAAATTTAACACATAAACCCTCTTATAAGACTTGCTATTTGACACAATCCTTAAGCACACATTTCTTTTATACTGATGAGGAAGCTAGCACAACAAAACTAGTTTGTCCAATTCAAAAATTCAGATCAATGTTCAATTCAGCAAGTGTCATTGGTAATCCTAAAGGAATTTAATGGTTCTAGGCTAAATCCTAACTCTTTTTTTTAATAGAATCCTTATAACCCTTTCTTTAGAAATAAAATCTCTTTCCTTTTATATTTTTTGTAGAATAACAACTTGTTGGGTTATAAATTTTTATTCTATTTTTAATTATTTTCTAATTAGAGATCAATTTGTTTTTTTTCAAAAGAAAAAAAAAAAGAAAAAACATTTTTGATATTTCTGAAATAGATATCATAAAGGATTCTTTTTTAGCTGCATAACAATTCACTTAATTTCTTAATAGACATTTTATCTTAGCATTCAAAATATACTTTAGTCATACATAAAATATTTATTAGTTTAAAAATATAATTATATACAAATTATTTAATTAAATTTGAGCTATAATGAATTATAGAAATTGTTTTTTTTTTTTTAATTATTTATTATTATTTTAGAAATAAATATATTAATAATAAAAAAATTACAAATGTTATACAAAAGATATCTCCCACACTCTAATTGTCTTGTTGTTTCAAGATGGGATATATGCAATTTTAGTTCTTTATTGTTTTTAGTTTAATTTAGCTATATTTAAACTAACATGTACTAGCTACTATGTAGCACTTGATAACTAATAACTAATTAGTAATTACCATTCCAATTTATTGATGCATGTGAATATGTGACACTTGAAAAATTCATGTTAGTAACTTATTACCATTTTTATTTATTGATGGATGCTAACCATGGGATAGTTATAGAAAGAAAAATCCAGGTTATTTCTTTATTAATATATTACTATTTTAATTTCCAATTAAGTTGTAACAACTTATTTTCATTTATTTTGATTTTTTAAATACTACAATTTTCAATTTTTGTAATTAGGTAACCTCAAGTTTGCAAATAATTAGATTGATTTCTACATATTTTCATTTTTGCAATTAGATCAATTTTTTTTTGTAAGTCGAAATTCTATTCTTTTTTCAAAAAATATATACATCAAGAGTAGCAACAAAAAAACAGGTGGTCTCACCCCGATCAGGTTTCATATAACATATGACAAAAGAACAAAAAATAAACTAAAGACATCATCCATAACCGAGAAGGCCAAAGGCACCAGAAGACAAGTAACACAAAGAGAACACCTGTAATCATGCTAGTAATTCAATGTGATGGAGGTTGGGTTGTCCGGGGCTGTCCCAAGAGGAGATGGAGGTCGAAATGAGCATTGAACATGTTCTTCGAAGTAAGTCATCCAAGACTCCAACTTCTTCACCATCTCCATTATCATCATACCACCACAACTCGTTCTTAGATGTGGCATTGAAAGTAGTGCATTTTGTCCAAGGTAGCTACAAGTTCAACATGTTCCTCCTGTCAAATCTGTTCCATGATTTCCAACTGCTCTAGCAGTGATTGTATCAAAGCTCGAAAATTTTTGAGGCAACAATGTTGTATTACCCTCGAAACAGGAACCAAAGACCCTGCACCCCCTTGTCGACCCCTGCCACCATGAAGTCGCGTCGCACCCCTCAATTGTGTTTGCGACGATCAACCCCTGCGACCCTTTGCTGAGTTGCCACGCCCACGACCACCCTGCACACCACCCACCATCCGCCAAGAGCATTTCACTGTCTTGCCACCCCGACAAGCCCCATACGCCTCCACCCCCAGGTCTATGGGCCGCAGTTGAATTTCTGGGTCCCCTCGTCCAATCGAGTTGGCCTTTTTTGGGAAGGAGGACCGCCCTCTTCTCGAAGCTAGGTGCATGTTCGCTAGACCAACATTGTCACTATCAATGCAGGAGAATGGAGGGCAAACACTATCGGCAACCTTCCAAGCGCGCCTGTCCCCCACCCACCAGGCTCGCCTCACCAAATTTGGAAACCACTAGCCTCCCAGACATGGCTGCAAACTTGCACGACCCTCCACGAAACAATGCCTCACATTTGTAGGTAATCTGCCACCCCACCGGTCATGTCACCCTAGGCCCTGACACAAAGAGTCACTGTAATTCAGATAATTCAAACGCAGGAGGGCTGAAGGAAACACGTAATTCCCCAACCACACCAGCAACAAGAGACCACGTCAACCTTCAAGACCCTGACTCCCTTCACCCCAAAAGATAAACAAAACCTCACACGAAATATCAAAGCAAACCAATTACGGGTCTAAGAGCCGAAGAAGGAGCGACACCTACAAAACCGCCACCACACCCAGGTGCAATGCTGCCTACGCTTCCCACTCCAACCTCTGAAGGTTCAATAACCCGAAAACACCAATACCCATATAAACCAGAAGCTCCAAATGGTTGACTCCGCTGGAAACCATAGTCGAAATTCACATATAAACACAAAATACCAACCCTAGAACATGAAAGTTACCAATTTGCAAAGCCAAAAGCCTGGGAAAGGAGCACTGTTTGCGGGGACGCCATCATTCCCATAAAAACTAATGACGCTTCCTTAGCTGACCAGCAAAGAACCAGGAAAGGGAGTGCAGCCGAAACAAAATGCAAATGAAATCCCCATACACTATCCTTGGCCTTAGAACTATGCCTCCCGTGTTGGTCGAGGCGCTAATGAATTTCACACGAATGCCATAATTCTCCTCTGTACGCCAAGTGAAATGAGAAGGCGAAGAGGTGGAACCTTGACCTGGTTACCAATTGTTGACCATCATGGGCCAGTTCACCAATCAAGAAGCAATTAAATCATTTTCAAATAATTAAATTTTTATAATTAAATATTTTTAAATAATTAAATTTCAAATAATTTCAAATAATTGGCTTTTACATAATTTTTTTATACTAAAAATTTATTTAATAACTCACATTTTTTTAAAAATTTATAAATATATATTTTTCTTTTCTCAAATAATGATTTTTTTTTTTTAATAATTTAGAAAATATACTTCCGGAAGGGCCGTCCTTCCAGAGAAATTCAATTTCGATGACTGATTCCAAACCAGCCATTAATAACGAATTCATTATTTCTTGACAAAATTAATGAATGCCACCTCCAGTTTAATAAACTTCTCACTTAGCCGCAACACTCTTTCTTCATTGCAGGACTTAATGGGTCCATGCCTTCCTGCACGAGTACCTGTCGAAAACATTAAATTTGACATGGAAGTATCTAGTAATTGGATTACAATATAATGAAAATTTTGCACTCCTAAACACTACTCTCGAATGTGTGATTGTTCCTTTTCGTCTGTCTATTGTTGTTACAGTTCTATGATGAAAGCCTGTTGCTGTTACTGATTTTTATTGGTGAAAACTATGTATTTTATGGATGGTTAGATCTTTGCTAAATAATTTCAACTTTTCATTAGAATTTTGTTAAGTTAACATAATTCATTATTAAAGTCAAAGAAGTTTTTTTCCGGTTTCACTGAGGAAATCAAATAGTGGATTTTATATACTACAAAAGAACACTCCAATCCTCTATAAAATTAAAAACACCAAATACATTTTATAGCAGTTAGGTTAGTAATTCAAGGGATTTCTTATTATTATGGTTGTTTATGATTAATTTTATTTATTTGATAAAAAAAATAGAAACATGTGTAATATGTAATATAATTGATTAGTATTAACTTTTTATATAATTACTGTTTAATATGTAATATAATTGATTAGTATTAACTTTTTATATAAAAAGTAATTGATAAAAAAAAAAATTATATTAAGTAACAAAATTACTTTGTATATTTGTAATTTTAATTTTTATATTAATTTTATGCATAAAACTATTATTATAGAAATAAATGAATTTTTTTGTAAATAAAATGTTAAAATCAACATTCATATAAATAATGATTGCTCTTTTCTGAAAGATAAAACTCAATCTCTCTGATTAGTTTATGGATAATACAATAGAATGAATCACTATCCTAAGTTTGAACACTTTTTAGATATGTATATAACTATATAAAGACATATATGAACTAACTTCATAAAGATGACGAGAATACTTCAAAGGCTGTAGATATTGTATTTTATTTTGCTATATAAATGACACAAACTTTTTCCATATATATTCAGTAAATATTAAATATGAAATGTTTATTTATTTTGAGTTTTTAGTTTTTTATATTTTATTTTATTTCTGATATTTTTAATTTTATTGATTGATTTATTTATTTAATTTTTATAATTATTGGCAAACTAGCCGTTATGGTACAACGGCTATGTAGAGCTTCTTTTTCTATTTAAGTTGCGTTGTTGATCAGATTTCGTATCTTGTCCTGATGATGAACCACACTGGCTGGTTGATTTAGGCTCAATATCTTGTCGATGATGAACCACAGCATTGGTTAAACGTGTCGACACAAAATTCTACATTGTGATTTTAACAGAAAGATTTGATAATTAATTTATGGATCACAGAAGTCATATTCACAATATTAAAACTTATTTACTGTGAGAAACCACCAAATA